>LTAE01002606.1:15822-44809 GCA_001647135.1 Pontederia paniculata | reverse complement strand
GATTAATTCTGAAAGATAACAGTGGTTAACAAATCTTTTATCTCTAACCAATCCAACCTACTTCATTTATCTATTTATCTTTAAAAACTGAAATCTAATCTTTTATCTTTTACAAATTCTATCTTATCTTTTATCTTATCTTAATTCATTGAATATCTTTTAAATCGGTTTTCAAGATAAAATTTCAGAATATAAAAATTCATCAATCCTCGTGGGTTCGACACTCTACTTATCACTTTATTACTTGTGCGACCAGTATACTTGCTGAGTATTTAACGTGTGATTTTTCGCATCACAGTGATCTCAAAAATAAAGGATAAATCATTAAGAACACACTTTAAATGTTGTTGGGATGTGATGTGCAATTGGACTCATTTGCTAACAAGTTTATTCTCTCTAGTGTGATTATTTTCTTAAATTTCCTAATTTTGCTTGAGGACAAGCAAATGTTCAAGCTTGCGGTAGTTGACGAGTGGCTAAAAATATCACTTTTTACCCATCATTCATGTCACATTTTATCGTGTTTTCCATGCCACTTGAGCCCTTTTTGCCACGTTTTTACCAAATTGCAACATTTCTACATTTAACTAACCCATTTTTAGGAAATATTACATTTTATTATAAAATTGGGATTATTGTGTAATTTTGGAGCTAATAATGCAGAAATAGGCAACCAAGGATTCAACCCTTCAATTTCATATTCAATTCGCCACATTGATGAAGGGAATCCCCACAATCAAGAGGAAGAAAAAGTTTTCTAATCAAGCCGGCTCCAATTATGGAAATATATTGCGAACCAATTAAGGAAAGAAGACAACTTGAAGGAATGCAACCACAATTCAAGGGATCACAATTCAAAAATCTAACCCGAACAGTTAAGACGATTACAACAACCTACTCAATTAAGGAAAGAAATCACTAGCGGTTAATTGGAAATAATAACAACCAACCACCAGTAGTTGTTGTAGATCTCGATCAAGTAGTGATGGTGGATTCCCCCTTGATCAAGACACGATGAAGATGCGACTTGAGAGAGTCTATTTAAAGAGAAGATCAACATCATTCTAAGGGTAGTTGAGCCAGAGAAATTTCTTGGTGACAACAAGGAAGAAGCTGCCTCCAAATCTTTATTTTTTTCTTTTCTAATTTTCGAACAATGTTCCTACTATCCCTCATGGGACTTAGGGGCTACTTTAGTTTATTTCTGAGGCTCTGTGAAGCCCAAGCAGACTTTATAGTTGTCATGTTTTCTTATCTATGAATTGGTTATAGTCTTTTAATTAATTGCAAGTATGGTTCATTGCCGCCATGTGCTTAATGTTTGTGAGTGATTTAAGGTGACAATTTTGTTCGCATGATCATCCTCTCAAGTGTAGGTTTCCCATACGAGTCAAGCTTGGAAGGGATCGCTCGAAGTTGTGCATCTATCACAACTAGAAAATTGTCGCACATCACAACCCCGCTTGTGACAGCACTTCTGACGACACCTGAGATGAGGTTGTAATGAACCTAGAAATTTATTTAACATTTTGATTTAACTGAGAAAGAATTACTTGTGGAATGCTTGATCTTTCTCAAGTTAGCTCAATAGAAGTTGGTCAACTTTATCCTTTGTCAATTTCGAAAGACTTGCATATCTTTGATATATTATCAAAGTTGTTTGTCTTCATTCGGATCAAGCCTTGACCAGAATCACCTGAGGTTGTGTAATCGAGGAATCTGTCACAACTGTTGAGANTATCTTTGATATATTATCAAAGTTGTTTGTCTTCATTCGGATCAAGCCTTGACCAGAATCACCTGAGGTTGTGTAATCGAGGAATCTGTCACAACTGTTGAGAACGACATTTTCTTGAATTCCATTGATTTACTGATTCTTTTCATCGGGTCAAACCTGAGGTTGTGTAATCGAGGAATCTGTCACAACTGTTAAGAATTGGGAAATCCTTAAAGTAGTCATATACCTAAGTCTGCGTTTGTTC
The DNA here is from genome assembly GCA_001647135.1 of Pontederia paniculata. Classification (NCBI taxonomy): domain Eukaryota; kingdom Viridiplantae; phylum Streptophyta; class Magnoliopsida; order Commelinales; family Pontederiaceae; genus Pontederia; species Pontederia paniculata. Next base: position 42,827 of record LTAE01002606.1, on the reverse strand, counting down.
TTCTTCATCTGGACCAAGCCTTGACTGGATCATCCAGGGTCGTGTGACCGAGGAATCTGTCATGACTGTTGAAGAACAACTCACTTGTGACGGATGAGTGTGACTATTTCCTATTTTATATGTCTCACGCCAAAAAGGTCAATTGATGTGCATTTTCAGGAAGGATTAGTAGCTATCAATAGTCTTGGTAGGAACTCTTTAATTGGGATTACTCTTGACCGGAATTGCTCAAGGTTGTGTGACCGGGGAACCTGTCACGACGAGGAGTGTTCGCTAGGGACGATTGATTATGAGAATACACTCGTTGAGTTTGGTATCTACCTGAATCCTTATCTTTACATCCTTACCTAGACCAAGCCTGGGGGGGGGATTGTCTGGGGTTGCGTGCAGAAAAATTTGGCGTAACAAGGAGAAACATGATAGCTTGTGACGACTCAACATATTAATTTGAGCGTATTATTTTTAAAGGATTTCAAGGGATATTCCGGTGACGATAGTAGATCTTTCCCCTTGATAACTTCCTCGATCAATCTAAGACTTAGAATAGTGAGTTCTTAGATTGAATATGTGAGCAATGGAATGCTGCATGGTTTTATTCTTTGAATTTCTTATAGAATCGATTCATTCATTTTTAATGATTGACAATTATAGACGAGCCTAGGGTGGAACTTTGCCTTGAAAATGTTTTTATCATTGATATTTTATATGTTTACTTTCTCGCATTTGAAAATCCAAAAACAAACCAACATCAACAACATTTTCTTCTAGTGTAGTGAAGTTGAGTTAGGATTCTTCCTAGAAACCTAGTTGATTAGTGCTGTGGATCGACCCCAAAGTACTACAACTACCCGTGCGCTTGCGGAAGTAGCAGTAGTGTAATTTGGTGCTTTATAAATTTTAAAACTTGTCTTTGTAGTGAATAATCGAGTGTCATTAGAGTTGTTACAACCTGTGTCATAGTCGGATTTTTTCTATTACAACCTGACTTGTTACATGACGTGCATCACTTGTCAAATTCTTAAGTCCATCAATGACAAAAACATCAATCGCATCCAGATGCACAATATTCATAATAGTAAATATGTTCAAGACCTATAGATACTTAGTACCACTTTATTCTTTTCTATTTAGCTTATCCTAAGTTGTCGATCATTACAATCAGTAGCGAGTTTTTTTATCAATACATGGAAGATTCAAGTCATCCAACCGCATAATAGCTAGCTAGATCATAAAGTGCTCGTTAGTAATCTCAATAGTCCTCGAGGAAATTCAATCATCTCATCTCTAAGATGCAATCGAACAAGTTCCGCAATCAGAATAAAAACTTGCAATCAAGGTAGAAACCTACAATAAGGATGAATCCATCGATCATTATAGAATTATGCGATCGAAAAAATCCTGCAATTGGTGGGGCCCTCCTCTTCATATGCAGATTCAATTACAATCATTAGCATCTTTTAATCCTATGTTCAATTGAGTAGACCACTCACCTTTAGGTTATCTTCAAAAAGCCCTAAATTAGTACATTTCCTTAGGAGAAACATCCAATACAATTAAATCATCATTATATCAAATTAATGGATTATGGTCAATGGTGGAGGTAGGATTTTTTTGGGTGGGTTCACAATTTTTTTAAAATTGAAAGATTAATAAATCAATTTTCTCCAAATTTAATTTTCATTTTTCTATAATATTTTTTCGTGTAGTTAACTACAACAAAATATTTTATATTCAATTATATGGTTAAATAAAAATAAATTTAAAATTTAATAAGAAAAAAATATTGTCTTAAGTAATATGTAGAATAATAAACATAAAATAATATAATTATGCTAAGATATTAGTAAAAAAATTGCACAATTATAATTTTATATATATTCATGTATACAAATTAGGAAATTTAACGAGCATGCATGATTTAAATTTAAGTTAATATAGATATGTTGAATAAAATCACATTGAAGTAAATGAATTAAAACAATTAAAATGAAAATATACAACATAATAAAATTTAATATTTGACTAAAACATAGATGATAAATTAACTATATGGAAAATAGGCCGAAGACATTATGCAGAAACTAGTGATATGGAAATTTATTAAAAAAATAAAATGTTAATAGATAAGATGGAAGAAAATGTAATCATACAAAAATATGTATTAATATAATTGCAATAAGAAAAAGGAAAATACAAGGGAATTTAGGGGGTGAAAATATGGGTACACAAGATGAAAGTACACAGAAATGAAAAAAAAATGTCAACATGTTTATTCATATATAAAAAGATTTGCACAATTAATTTTTTACATATTCATAAATAAAAATTAAGAAATATAACGAGCATGCATGATATCGTGCATGGTTTAAAAATTTAAGTCAATAAAGATATGTTGAATAAATAATGTTGAAGTTAATGAATTAAAACAATTAAATGAAAATATATAACATAATAAGTTCTAATATTTGACTAAAAGATAGATGATAAATTGATTATATGATAAATAGCTCAAAGATATTGTGCAAAATTTAACGATATGAAAATTTATGAAAGAAATAAAATGTAAATGGATAAGATGAAAGAAAATGTATCAAACAGATATATATATATATATATATATATATATATATTAATATTAATTGTAATAAAAGAATGCAAAGGGATTTTATGGGGTGCACAAGGTAAAGTTTAAGAAATGGGAAAAAAGGTCAAGAGGTAGACTCGATATATATATATATATATATTCATATATAAAAAAGATTAGGAAATTTAACGAGCATACATGATATCGTGCATGATTTAGAAACTTAAGTTAATAAATATATGTTGGATAAAATAATGTTGAAGTAAATGAATTAAAACAATTAAATGAAAATATATAACATAATAAAATCTAATATATGACTAAAAGAAAGATTTAATCGATTATATGAGAAATACATCAAAGATATTATGCAAAAATTAATGATATGAAAATTTATTAAAAAAATAAAATGTATATAGATAAGATGAAAGAAAATATAATCAGACATAAATATATATTAATATAAATTGCAATAAAAGAATGCAATGGGATTTTATGGGTGTGCACAAGATAAAGTTTAAGAAATGGAAAATAAGTCAAGAGGTAGATTCGAGCCTAGACCAATATTGCACACTCAAGAAACATCTCATGCATTATGTCAAATGTTGAGAAGTGACTATATGAGTATTATGTACTACTTTTTCTTGTTCATTGCCTGCACTTGTAGGCACAACTCATATGCCTCCGTCCTTGACTATAGTAAAAGGATGCCACAAGTTTGTTCAAACTTGTAAAAAATATTATTGGTGAATTTTGTATTTAACATGATTTTGAAATAGATATGTTATAATTCTATAATTTATAGAAATCATAATTTGAGTTGTTCAAAAGTTAAATTTAAACTAAAAAATAAAAGCATTTTGTAACATAATTCAGAGTTTATGCAATATTGATTAGGCGAAAGTACACCCAACCTATCACTTCCTAAGGGGCTATTTGATTGGTGGATAAAATAAGATAGAATAAAAGTAATTATTCTATTCATGTATGAAAGAATAAATTATTCCACCAAAATGGTGGAATAGTTTATCTACGAAAAAATCACTCTTCATGAAATTATTTTTTTCCTAAATACCAAGTGTGCCCTTGTCACTTTGTTTGGTCTTTGGTGAGTTAAGGTGGGATAAACTCTTTTTTTTTTAAGAAAGAGAATGATGACTATCTTTTTGTAGTCATCCACGTATATTAAGATTGAAAGCTATAGGATTTACAAGTGGTTAAAAACGATAAAAACGGGGTCAGGGGTGCAGACACCCATACAAAAAATCTATCCGAAGTCCCACTCACTATTCAAAGAAGACACATGGTGTACAATATTTTCGATGTAACTCCTCTCCCCCTTGAAAATGGTACGACTCCGCTGTAGCCGTACCCCCCACAATGTGGCAAAAGCCAACACCACTGATCGTCTCCACCCTTGGCTATCGTGTGTGCTGAGGGCTCTGAGGGAACTCCAAAAACTGTCCACACCTGATGCGTCAACCTCAGCGCATCCAATCTGGTGCCACACCCCGATAGCTATAGGGCACTCGAAAAAGAGGTGGGCAATATTCTCATCGGCCATCTGACATAGCGCACAAGAAGGTGGAATAAACTCTTATGATTGTATGGAAGGGAAACTAAAGAAAAAATGAAATAGAATGAGAGTGGAAGAATTAACATTGACATAATTAAAGGGCAATAAAACTTAAATAATAAATTTATTTATATTTATATGAGTTTATATATATTATTAAGTAAGATTAAGATAGAAAATGTGTTTTAAATATGTATATGTATTTTCCTTCTTTTACTCTCCATTTTTAATTGGAAGAAAAATGAATGGAGGTAAATAAAAGGAATATTAATTTTATTCTCATCCTTTAAAAAATGTATAAAATGAGATTAAACTATTAGCTTTTTTCCACTTTTTACATTCATGTCAACCTCAACCAAACAGACGTTCATCATTTTCACATAAAAAAATGGTTATCATCATTTTCTTATTTATCTGTAACGTTACACTATAAAATTTGGTATATATATTATTTAGATGACAATATTAATTATTGTTATCGTTATATATTGAGAAGTTACCAAGTATATCATTTTTCTCCTTTAACAAAATAATCTTAAAAGTTAAATTATTATCACATGAGAGTCTGTCTAAAATTTATGATATCCAAGTATATCAAAGGATCATCCCATTAACGGTTCAACTTGCTTGAAAAACTCATGTCAAACCTCTCTTTTGGGAAGAAAACAACTTGGATCAGGATATTATTGTAAAAAAAAAATTACTAGAAAGGTAATAAAAAATAAATAAATGAGAAAATGATGAGAAAAATTTAAACAAAGTAGTAGGGTTGGAAGTGCGAGAGAGACCAGATAGAGGATGATCGAATCATGCTAAATTTTAGATGATACTTTTGTCGAGAAAACAGATAAAGATTCTTGTTTCACAGATAATTCAGATAAGAGCACATTTCTAATCTGGATTATCACTTTTTTTTGTTGTTGTTGTTGTTGTTAGTAATATGAGTACTGAAGTGATTTCGATATCACTTGTTTTACTTGTGTTCAACCCCCTACCAAGTTGTATCATCTGCCCCCAGATGTTAATGAAATGTTCAGATTGCCGTCATGAAATATTTTTTTAATAGGAAGAGATAGAAAGCAGCCTCATATTCCCTCAAAATCATTCCACATTAAAGTAATTATTATTTTTAGGATCTTCTGTAAAGACTTAGCATTCTTATAACATGGACAAGCAGACATGCAATCTAGCTACCTACCTAATTGCTTATTTGTGTCCCATGCCACTAAAAAAAACATGTCACATGCAATCTTTCTTATTCCTTCTTAAATGCTACCTAAAACTATCCAAGTCCGACTGATGATTGGATGACATCCTAAAATCCATTGACATCTCCATTGCAGAGCAACAATATAAAACAAAGTTACAGCCAAACAACAACAAAGTAATGGTTGCGACAAAATCAGATTGGCCATTGCGTATTTTGTTTACTACTATTAATCAGTAACTTTTGGTACAACATGGCCGAAGATTCCTGCATTTTCAAGTGTACTGCAATTTGCTTCCAAGACATGTGAGGTAAAAAGTTCCTCAGCTTCTGTATGCCCATGATACAACAATCAAGCAAAGGCCAAAACTTTCACATATTACTGTTTGTTTGCGTCTAACATCATTACAAGACTACATATACAACAGAGGCACCCCTCCTTGTCTGCAGGAGAAGAAAAGATACAAAACTGCCCCATATTAAAAGAAAATGTAAAGAAAAAGAAATCAAAGCATATATGTTAGCATTCTGAATGATTACCTATAAAAAGAAAAAAAAAAGGAATTGCATGAGAAAGAGTAGATCATACCCTAAACCTGTTAATGTAAATAGGCTCTGATTGGTCACACACCACCTTCAAAGCTAAGCAACTAAGGACTTTCAATCCAATATTAATAGATATTTTTCTATTTTTGCGATTATATAATTCTGACCTTTTAATTGTGCTTCTCGCATTTCCACTTGCTTACTGCAATTCACCATCAAGGCTTTGTTCAGTAGGTGAACCAGGTACAAAAGGAACGAAACCTCTGCCACCAAACACTGGGCGCATGAATGCATCATCAAACTTGCGCCAATAATAATGAACTGTATGGCTAGGTTTACGTAGGAGCATGTGGAGACTACTCGGCCGAGGTATATCCGTTCCTGCTTCAAGTCCTGACTCATGTCCATTTTCAAGAAGAGGCGATAGGAGATATTTCGGGGTTGTTGGTTCTGAGGACACTCCCCCAGCATTCTTAGCATTATGAGGCAATAGAAGCCTAACAAGAGGCTTTGTCATCAATCCAAATACCTGATAGAATAGTCAGAAAATTATTATAAAGCCAAAAAAAATTTTTGAGGGAGAAAGGGAGACATATTAACTCACTTTAAATCAAGTTAATATGTAATGACAGAACAAAGATATGGACTCCTAAAGAGTTCACTAGACTGCAAATACAAATAGGTGACAGAAGCCAAAACCATCAAGTACAGAAAATGAACATCATGGAAGACAAACACAAGCAGAAGGAACCCATCATGAGAATCCTGATACGATGCTCATACTTACTTACATGCAATGCTGAATATGATCAGTATGTTTCAGTTGCATTAATCTCAAAAGTATAACAACGAAGGTTTTCCATGAGATCAAACCTTTCAGCTAGCACAGTGCAAAAGCTAGATAGTACTAAAATCATCTCACACTAATAATTAATTACTCAACATTGCAAAGCTTCTAAATTAACATGCAACAGCAGTCAAGGTGTATTTGTTTACATGATGATAGTTATTTGACACCTGTTCACATGGTTTATCAGTATACAAGTTTCGAATTAGCATGTGATAAACAGATAACATAATCTATAACTTGCATTTCTTGGCATAATCATCTTACCACTGTGCTGAAGAGAACAACTGTGATGGTGCTGGTAATCATGATTGCATTTCCTCGAAGCTGTGTGTGCCCATATCTTGTAAACTGCACCAATTGATTAGATTAACCATATTACTAGAATCAAAATGACACTGTAAATGAGAAGTATTAACAACACATGAAACTTCATAATGACTGGAAGAAAGAAACATGGACTTTGGTTTGGTGACCATTAGTTCATATATTTTCATTAAGATGGTTTTGTTGTTTGAAGTGAGTGAATGCATAACGCTACATTTGCAAGCTGAAAGAATGCGTAGGAGTTCGGAAGGTATAATAAGCAAGTAGTCAATGGATTTCAATGAAAATATCAAAGGATGCTTCCTCTTCTAATATAGAATTCTCATGAATGATATTATGTAATAGAAAGTTAGCAATTTCATTATTGCATCTGATTAACCTAGAGATGTTTGTTTGTCTGACTAAGTACCAGTAGTTAATAACTAGGGTAAGTAAATGACACAAGTGACTAACTTAACGTTTCTTTGTTCTTGTCTTGTGAGCAAAATGTAAATCATTTTAGCAATCATTCAATACAAGTACGTTTTGTTGAGAGAAATATTAGAGTAATTTTTGGATAGGCATAGATGAATGTTTCATATGATTTAAGCCCCTCATAACTAAAACCCGTCTTAAAGTTCACTTCATACTCCAATATTAAAAACATAAAACAAAATACTCTGAAAAAATCGAACCTTGTTATAAGCAAGTGCTATTGACACTGCACCTCTCATGAGACCTGCCCACCATATTGTAACCTGCCAAGGAAAGATTTAAATTCCAAATCGAGAAGCACAGTAATTATAATCTTTATATACGTACCTGTTGCTTGAAGTGGATTCTCTCATTTGGAGATTTCCTAGTCAAGTTGGATAAAAAAGAGAGTGGAAAAACAAAAGCAGCTCTTCCAATTAAAACCAGTCCTAGAAGAATAGAACTGATACCAATCGACTTTCCAGGGCTGCAAAGAAGAAAAGATAAACATGAGCTACAACAATATAAATATCAGGATTAGAAACTCCATGAACCAATCTCAGATTCTTCTTTTGAAAGCATACAAACTAACAGACTCCTTTAGAAGTTTGTTCATTTGTGTCATGCAATCACAAGCCGTATATCAAATTATAGTCCATATCAAGGTAAGGAATTAAAAGCTTCTAAATAACAAACTAAAGAACTTCATCACAATACAAGGTGAGTTTTACTGTGCTCTATATAACAGCGTCTTTTGAATTGATAATAGTTCATCAACCTATTATACGCTATGAAAATATGAGATAAACCATGCTATAATTTCATAAAAGAAAAGGATATTGTTGTTGGATCATAAATCCAACTTTGGGTAATATGTTAATAATTATATAATTAAGAGTTGTCAAATAATACATTAAGGCCCCAAATAAAAGTGCTCAAAATTATTTTATGGGCATTAAAATAAGTATGAAATGGGTTGATTATAATATGAAGCTGCCTCCTATGATGGGAGAATTCACATTTCGTATGGTTATAATGTGTAAAGACCAAAGGGTGCATTATCTTCTATGATAGGTAAAATTCACATTGCACATGATTAATATAAATAGAGGATCATGATCCCCCAAAACACATCACTTTTGAATGAAACCTTTTAGAAAAAAATGAGAGATTGTAATCTTCTTTTGCATTCCCCATCTTGAAAAAGAAGAGAAGGTGATTTCTAGGTGTTGTTTTCGAAATCCATTCCCGCTCAAGAGTTCATCACCGATCAAGGCCATGGTTTCTTGTAAGTTCCGCATTCAAGTTTTTAGCCCTTAATGATTTGACATGAACAAGTTTAGTTTAGATTTGTTCTGATTTCACCAATGGTATTAGAGTCGACATGTCAAATGATTAAGAAATTAAGTTTAAGTTTAAAGATACCGTGGTTATTGTTTTTTTATGATGTACGCATTTTTTTTATCATGCACATTGTCTTGATCCCATGCATACACAGTATGCACTTTTCGAGTTGAGCATAAATAGAAGTTTTATCATCCAAAGGTGTGATCTAAGACACAAGAGGGACTTAAGATTTTTATGAAAGCATGCATGGTATCATAGAATAAAAGTCGATAGTATTTTTTGTTTTTTTTTATTTTGTTTTGCTTCCATGCATGAACATATGAATATGCTGGTTGTGCAATCTTTCATAATTCTCGAGATTTTCTTTTTCATATTTTTGAGCCACTTGTGGATATTGGATTAACCAACATGTCAAGTTATTTAAGAAATTCAGTTTATTTATTTTGATCCGAATAATCTTTTGTATTGAATTCTGGATAATCACCAACAAAAGACACTCTGGATAAATACCTTTTTCTTTTCTTGTTCCATTTATTTTCTTGGAATTTTTCTTATGAGTGAAATTGAAGGGTGTTGGTATTTCTTTTAATCAAGGACTTAGATTCCATGAAGTGTCATTTTTTTTGGTTTAAATATATTTTCATTGATACGGTAGATCAATAAGTTGACAACTATTAATCTTTTAGATGAAATATTTTTCTTAATATTATGTTGCATGTTATATATATATATATATATATATATATAATAAACAATTGTGTTTTTAATTTTTATATGATGATTTATTCAAATTCATTAATGATCATGCATAGTTGTTTAACAAAACCATTTTTGGTATTATTATATTAATAATAAAACAAATATGAGCAATTTATATATTTTGAAGTAAATTTTATTGCACAATATGTTACCAAAGTAGCCTCTATTGTGGAGTTCAATCTATTTTAAAATATAAACGATGACCTACATGTTACTAATCAAATATTGAATAGCCCAAAAGAAATTTAATATTTGAATATGAAACATATAGATAGTGGTAATAATGTGTGATGTTTATTTGGTTTCATGTAAGTAATAAATTGGCCCAAAGGAAAATTTATTATTTGACATGTTATTTTATTATCAATTTTTTATTACCGTGTCAAGATATTACTTGCAAGTTATTATTTCTTTTCAAAGACCAAGTATTAATACTGTACCGATATCTTTTGATGGGGCTGACCCATATTTAAATTTGTTATTGTTTAATATGGTACTCATGATTATTTTGTTCTTTATTTAGTTTCTTCAGCTGCTACTAATATCAATGCTAGCATCAATTCCATTCTCATGTTAAATGGCACAAACTTCAAGGTATAGCAAGAGAGTGTTCATATCGCTCTCGATGGATTTGGACTATGCTTTAAGGATCCCTAAACCCGCTGATATCATTGATTAGAGTACCTCCGATGAAAAGAGAAAACAAAAAACTTGGAGCGATTAAATCGCACGAGACTTATGATAATCAAGCGTGTCATTCCAGAAGTATTTAGGGGCACTATGCCGAAGGATGTAGAAACAACTAAGGATTTTCTTGAAACTTTTGAGAAAAAGTTTGCTAAAATGAAAATGCAGAAACAAGTACACTCTTGTCAAATCTGATCTCAATGAAATATAAGGGAAAAAGAAATATTAAGGAGTACATTATGGAGATATCTCCTATTGCTTCAAAATTGAAAGTGCTCAAGTTGGATTTATCTGAAAACTTGCTAGTGCATCTGGTTTTGTTATCTCTTCTAGTACATTTTGGTCAGTTTAACGTGAGCTATAACTAACAAAAGGACTTACCTGAACAAGCTCATTTCATTTTGTGTTCAGGAAGAGGAAAGACTGAAGCGGGAGAAGATAGAAAGTGCTCAATTTGGTTACCACTCCCAAAGATAAGAAAAGGAACCTAAAGAGAAAAGTTCAGAAAGAAGTTGCAGGTGCAGCACCACGAAAGAAGCAACATAAGGAGCAAAAATAAGGATGGATGCTTCTTTTATGGTGCAACAAGTCATCAAAAGAAGCAATGTACCAACTATCACTCTTAACGTGTCAAGAAAGTTATGCTTCTTAACTTAGTATGTTCTGAGGTTAATTTAACTTCAGTACCTAGACACACATGGTGAATAGATTCCGATGCAACAACTCACATTAGTGTGTCTATGCAGGGTTGCCTGAGTTATGGAAAGACAAATGATGGTGAAAGATACATCTACGTCAGTGATGGCAAGAAGGTTGAGGTAGAAACGATTGGAAAGTTTAGATTGTTGCTTAAGTCTGACACATATTTGGATTTACATGAGACTTTTATTGTACCATCATTTAGACAAAATTTAATTTCTATTTCTACATTGGACATATTTTATTCCTGTTCATTTGAAAATGAAAATTTTAGTATGTTTCATGATTGGTTCTGATTTTCTATCTTATTGCGATTATCTTTATTTAATTGATTCCATTACTTCATATCATAAACTCTACAAACTAGTCTCGGTGGTACTAAGAGAAGACTAACTAATGAGGATTCGACTATGTTATGGCACAAGAAATTAGGTCACATCTTGCAAAGGAGAATAGAAAGATTTGTGTCATGTGAAATCCTTAACCTTTTAGATATTTCAAGTTTCAACATTTGTATTGCTTGTATTAAGGGGAAACAAACCAATATAAAGGGATTAGGCGCCAATAAGACTAATACATACAGATATTTGTGGTCCATTCCCTTCGACTGATTGGAATGGACAACAATATTTCATAAGTTTTATTGATGATTATTCTAGATACAATTACATATATTCCATGAAAAGTAAGTCTTTGGATGTTTTCAAAAATTTTAAACCCCGAATCAACTTGGCAAAAAGATTAAAGTTGACAGATCAGATCCTATTAGTGAATACTATGGTTGATATGATGGTTTAGGAGAATCACTCTAAGGAGAAGCACTAAAGACTGCAACATATATTATGATTAGAGTTCTACCAAATCAACTATAAAAACTCCATATGTGATTTGGACTGAGAATAAAACCTAGCCTAAATCATTTTCATATTTGGGGTTGTCCAACCGAGGCAAAGGCTTATAGGTTGAATGAAAAGAAATTGGACTCTAAGACAATAAGTTGTTATTTCGTTAGATAATCTAAAAGGTCTAAAGGATATAAGTGTTATGATGCCCCAACCAGATTAATATTTGAAACGGGTAATGCTCAATTTTTTGAGGATGCTGAGTTTGAGGAAGGAGATAAGATTTGAAATATTATCTTTGAGGAGGAATCCATTGAGATGCCCTCATGTATCATTGGCATTGATCAACAAATGGTTCTTGAAAATGTTGAGCATACAACACACCAAAATAATGTTGGAGAACCTCCCATTTTGGATGTCATTCCAGATGAACAAACTCTACAACCTCAAAGACAATTGCCATTACGAAGACCCACAAAAGAGAGGAGAAATGGAGTATCACATGACTACATTGTTTATCTCCATGCATATGAGTTTGATATTGGTATGATGGAGAATGATCCGATCAACCTTCGTCAAGCCATTGAAAGTTCTAACTCTCAAAGGTGGATTGATGCCATGAATGATGAAATAAAGTCCATGAATGACAATAAAGTATGGATATCGTCCATTGCCTGAAGGTGTGAAGCTCATTGTTTCTCAATGGATATTTAAAACTATAAGTTCAAAAGTCAAAAAGCAATATAGAAAAATATAAGGTAAGACTTGTTGCTAAGGACCTTATATAGAAAGAAGATATTGACTATAAAGAGAACTTCTCTCTTGTATCATCGAAGGACTCTATTAGGACTATATGGATTTAATATCACTTTGATCTTGAGCTACATTAGATGGATGCAAAGACTGCATTTCTCAATGGTGACATTGATGAAACGATTTATATGGTGCAACCAGAAAACTATACATCGGGTGATGTAAAGTCAATGATTTGCAAATTAAATAAATCCATCTATGAGCTTAAGCAAGAGTCACGATGGTGGTATTACAAATTTCATCAAGTTATCGTCTCATTCGAGATGAACTTAGCAGATGATCGTGTATATCCATAAGTTCTATGAAAGTAAACACATTTTTCTTGTTTTATATGCCGATGCCATATTGCTTGCCACAAATGATGTAGGATTATTGCATCAAACCACGAAACTTTTTATAAGACATTTTGAGATGAAAGATTTTGGTGATGCAACTTTTGTGTTGGAAATTCAGATACATTGAGATTGTTCTCAAGGAATGTTAGGATTGTCCCAAAAATCTTATATTGAGAAAATTCTCAAAATGTATGGTATGCAAGATTGCAAACTAGGAGGTACCTTGATATATAAAGGAGACAAGTTTAGTCTCAACCAGTGCCCTAAGAATGACTTTAAGAAAAGGGAAATGCAAAAAAATCTTTATGCATCAATCATAAGAAGTCTTATGTATGCTCAAGTTTGTACACATCCAGATATTGCATATATTACTGGGATATTTTTTTGGCATACTCAAGTAATCCAGATATGGATCATTGGAAAGCAGCCAAAAGGGTATTTCGGTATTTATAGAGGACAAAGGACATGTTGACATATCGCAGGACATATCAATTTAAGATCATCGGATATTTAGACTCCGATTGTGCTGGATGCCAAGATAGCATGAAATTTACATCAGTTTATATTTACTTGTTTGTTGGAGGTGCAATATCTTGGAAGAGCATCAAACAATCTATTGTTGCCTCTTCCACCATTGCAACATAAATTCATTCAATGCTATGAGACATCTAATAATGGAATTTTGCTATGAAATTTTGTCACGGGATTAAGCATAGTAAATGGTATTGAAAAACCATTAATATTATTTTGTGACAATAAGTTAGCATTCTTATATTCCAATAACAACAGAAGCTTGACAAAAATCACATTGATATCAAGTTCATTATTGTTAAAGAAAGGGTACAGAGTAGAAATTTGTCTATTGAGCATATTGGGAAAAACTTTATGATTGCGGATCCGCTAACAAATGGGTTGCCACCGAAGGTGTTTTTCGAGCACACCATTAATATGGGTGTCATTTCAGTTCAGGATATTTAATTTTAGTGGGAGTTTATAATTATAAATGCTCATGTTATAGACAATTTTTGTTATTCTAGTTTATGTATTCAAGTTTTCTGCAGAAATATAATTCATTTTGTGTTCACTCTTCTTTCAATTAAGTATGATCTCAATTAAGTGGATCGGTTGGAAGTAGGCATGTTATGTCACATTGCATGTAACTTCCATGCTACACATCCATGTTATGATCTTAGATACTTAATTATATTGATATATGTAACCACTATTGAGTTGAGTTGCGATAATGGAGACAAAGACTACTTTGATGGATAAGAATGGTTTTTTAAGTATTACAATATTGATACAAAAATGAGCTCATTTGGTATTTTTTTTATAGATAATTATAAAGTTACACATATTATCCAAGTGGGAGATTTGTTGAATCATAAACCCAACTTTGGGTAATATGTTAACAATTACAATTAAGAGTTGTCAAATAATAAATTAAGACCCCAAATAAAAGTGATCAAAATTATTTTATGAGCATTAAAATAAGTATGATATGGGTTGGTTACATGTGAAGATGCCTCATATGATGAGTAGAATTCACATTACATATGGTTATAATGTGTAGAGACCAAAGGGTGCATTCCCTTCTATGATGGGCAGAATTCACATTGCACACGATTACTATAATTAGAGGATCATGATCCCCAAAACACATCACTTTTGAATGAAACCTTTTAGAGAAACTTGAGAGATTGTCACTTCTTTGGCATTCCCCATCTTGAAAAAGAAGAGGTGGTTTCTAGGTGTAGTTTTGGAAAGCGATGCCCGCTAAAGAGTTCATCACCAATCAAGGACATGGATTCTTGTAAGTTCCGCATTAAGTTTTGTAGTCCTTAATGATTTGGCATGATCAAGTTTAGTTTAGTTTTATTCTGGTTTCATCAATTGTTAGTTCAAACCATTGAAATGCAACAAAACCCCATCTACAAGTAGAAGTAATGTATCATCACGTTTATGCACAATGGTAGTGTTTGGATGATAGAAATTGGGTTCTAGTAGGTTCTTGATGAATAATTGAATTGATAGATTATTTCAAATGGTGTTTGGATGAACTAAAATGATGGAAATTAAAAAGTTGATTTGATAGATAAATTCTAGCGGATGTTTGAATAAAATGTAAGAATCAGAAAGATAAACTATTTTTTAATAAAAATAAATACATCATATTATATTAAACTATTTTGATAATTATTTATTTTTTAAGATAAAATTTAGCACAATATAAAAAAAATATTTTTTTGATAATCATAAAATAATAAATAATCTAAAATTAAATTATTCATAATAATTCTAGTGGGGTAAAATAATTTATGTATTATATTAAATTTAAAATAATGTATGAATATAACAAATAAAAATAAAATAAAATTAAGGTGAAATTATTTAGGAAAATAATTTTATTGAATTAATTAAGATTTTTATAAATATAATATTAAGTTAGCTTAAAATTTAATTATATTAGGTTAAATAAAAAATAAGTTAAAAAAATCTAAGAGGAGAGAAATTGAGAGATAGATAGAGAGAGAGAGATGTCGCATATAAAAAAGAAAAGAAAATAAGATCGGTTCCTGTTGCTTTCAGCACTAGAAAATGAGAACCCTCTCATCCTTAGGTTCTTGGCCTGGTTCTGGCATACGGCCATCTTTTGTCAGAATCAACTGGAACTATACTAGAACTTAGGTCTGGTTTCAGGAGTTAACCGCAACCAATAATTTTGTTTCAATTATTAAAGCATTCTAATCAGAACAAGATATACACCTGACCTGTCACTGGCGAACTTCCATTTTTCAATATCTAGAGCATCCATTCCAACATAAAGGAAGATGAAAATCTCAGCAATAAATGATAATGTTGCAAAAGAATGTCTGGCACAAAAAAGAAAAAAATGCCCAAAAAATTATGAATTAGGTTAAATCAATAAGATCAGAGTTAATATTTAGCAAGAAATTGGTGTCTCATCATCAGTTAAACATTCAAGAGACAACTTACTTGGTGGTAACTCTTGAGCTCTCTGTCACATTATGCCAGGTATAGTGGGACATGACTATCCCACAAAAGAATACTGTGAGTATACCACTTAAGTCCAACAACTGAAAGAAAAGCCAAAAGTGTGAAGGACATGTTCAATTAATGATCCAATCAGTTGTCTTGAACAATAAATTTATGGTAGAAAATAAGGTTCAAACATAAATTTAAAAGACTCACTTCGGCAAGCATGTAGGAAAGGTATGCCATAAGTATCATGAGTGCAACTTCTCGATCAGTAGAATGCCTGCAGGTGAAAATATACCAATCTTTTAGACCACAAATTAGAACATATCTTTGTTGTCACAGCTTTTCATTCATTTTCCATCTTAAATAGTTAAAGCTCCCGATTTCAGCATTCGGTAGTATTACGTTGACAATATTCACCTTGACAAACTTTTTTTTTTCTTTTTTGAGAAAATCAAACAATATTTTTGCAAATAATAGTGTATAGAGAGCTGTAGATCAAACCTTCCAAAGTACAATTTCTTGATGATGTATGCACTTAGTAGTCCGCCCTAAAAGTAATTGCACAAGTATCATAGGAGAGTTAGACACAAACCACGTTCATAGGTCAAAAGAGAGGAAACTATTCTTCTAACAGATATGAGTGGATATGTTAGGGAGACTCACAAAAGCTCCGAGCAAGGTGCTGGTTGCAAACAAATATACAAAGTTTGCAACAAACTTCAGTATGATAACAGCATCAACATGAACAAGGTCAAAATTTTGGAGTGCATTGAAAAGTACAACTGATGTAGCATCATTTACAACACCTTCACCGAAGACCAAACTGTAGAGTAAGGGTGTTTCATCCTGATTAAGAACCTGTTTTGAACCAATATTCTGTAAGCAAAAACAATTTACTCTTTCATAACAGAGTATATGAGATTAAAGAACATCCAGACCTGAAGTGTGCAAACAGAATCTGTCGCAGAAAATATTGCCCCTATTGCTGTAGGCACATAATTATAGAAAACATAATAAGATCCCAGAAATTGAAACACAAGTCAAATGTTCATTATAATGCTTCGTACATAACAAAAAGAAAAAAAAGTGATGGAAGAATTTACCAAGGAAATCTCCAATGTCCAATGAACCAATATCCATATTTCTGAATATGGTAACAGCTCCTGTGAACAAAGCAAGAGAGTTAAAATGACAAATAAAGGAATAAGCATGACATAACGAAAAAACGAGAGCAACTACAAACAACTAAATAATGCAACTGTGGCAAATGTCTAACTCTTGGCACTACACCCTGTTTCAATAAGCTCCTAGATACACAGTATGCCACACCATGCTAGGATGTGTTTTTCAACTTATAAATTTAAAACTAAGCTAAAATTTCAAAATAAATAAAAAAACATCAGACTCGTGCTGATTGATATGAATCTTAAACTGTTTGTCCTTGGCTGAAAAGGAAGATGAATCCTTGATGAGCAACACTCGAGTCCATGAGATATGCTACTATATACATTTCCTACTTGAAGTTACCACTGTCCATGAATTAAATCTAAATCACGATTAACTGACAATCAAACAATTTAATTTGAATTATCAGCACTATCAGATGTCTCCAAAAAGACTATTGGGACCAAAAAGGCAAAACAAACAGGTAATTGAAATGTTGCTAGATTCCATATGCATCGATGAACTGGCTCCCCAATGAACCAATATTGCTAGTCTTATTTAGTGCAAAAAGGATGATTACTGATGCAAGTTAAATCATGAATTATTGCCCCACGATATATTTACTTAATAAGTATTACTGCTAAAATCTCGAAACTCAACAAAATATGATTTAGCTGACATGAGAATTTTATTATTGGATTAGACCACCCCCACAATACAATCATATCTATCATGAATCATGTTAAGCATAAATCATAACCCTGTCCAATGTTTCCTATCATATTGACTTCCTATTACATTACTAAGAAACTCAGAAAATACACCATCTAAAATCTAATCTTTGACCATTCAAGCTGAGATCAAATAACTGAGGAAAAAGTTGAAAGCTCCTTGGGTCATCTAGGGTTAATTTCCTTCCACTAGAAATCTAATACTTAATACATTCAACACATTTAAACAATGTAAACAAACAAATTGTAAACAGTTTGAAAGCAACTAAGCATGATCACATGTTCTCGGCTAAATAAACCACATGTTCTAAGAACACAAAAGGTGAATCTGTTGTGCAAATGAAACACACTGACTAACAAGAATGCCCTAGAGTAGGAAATGTTTTAGTTGAGAAGGCAAAAAAAGGAATTTGATGCAAAAATATGCAAGAGATTAACAAGGTGGAAATTTCCAGCGGATTTGGAACAAAACTTTGCAAGCATAATACATTGCCAAGGGAAAATATAAAACAGGGATGCTACTCAAACACATAAAAATTTTCAAAACCTACCAAGGGAAATTATAAAAAAGGATATTAATGTGCCGACTGCACCAAATAGTGTAATTGTCATGAAATTGCGGAAGAAATGCTTCTTTTTCACTTGAAACCTGGTTGCAAAAGGAATAAGAAATGGACACAGTTAGAAATCTCAGTTTTCTATTTTAACAGCTACATTATGTTCTCTTTAAAAAAGCAGATACATCACATTAAAAAATAGAAGTTATTGCATCTTAGCTATGCAATAACATTCAGACATCAGATGAAACTTTAGTAGCTAGATATTGTGTCAATCAAATTTTTCGGAATGAAATGAAATTAGATCAAAGGACCACAAAGGTGCCAATAGAGTAATCATCTTTCATTCCTATACATGCTAAAAGCTGAAACCTCATCCATGATCCCTGCAATGTATCAAAGATGCTTTAGCCTTCCTTTATTGTCATGCTGATGATATCACTTGCAGGTTAGCATCAGTTTGACAAAAAAAATGTTATTTTGGATGCATTTATCATCTTTGCAAACTACATCACCAATAAGCCATAAAGGGAACGAATGTAACCAAGTTTGATTGGCACAACTGGTTGGTAGGATTGTGTTCCAGGATCGACAGGAGTTAGTAGCCCTAGTTTCAATTCTTGAAGTTACGAATTTTGTCAGATAAATAACGTTTTGCTCTTTCCCTCGACTCTGGATTAGTCATTGGAAGTTAGCAGCCTTGGACATTGGAAGCCCCGGGCAAATACCAAAAAAAAGGGAATGATTGTGTAACATTCATAATGCTTAAGCCTCTTCTCGTCCCATTTCTCCCACAAAGCCGGAATTGCATTTAACATACAGTGTGAGCACTGTATGGATCAAGTCATACCAGATTATTACTTAAATCACCACGGGTGGTAAGTCCACACACCGTAAGATGTTAAAAAAAGGAAACTCAAGATCAATTTTAGATTTTCTTGTACACCCATTAAAGATTTATGGGCTGATTCACTTCCTACCAGTGCACCATGTTGTGACATAATGATCTCGGCATTGAATGCTGACAAGAACAGCTGGGAGACTCCATCAGATAACACAACATCCACATGAATAAATAACTAATGCCCTACCATCCCGTCCAGATCACAGTGCAGTCCTCAGACCCAACCTACAACTGTCAGAACTCACACACCCAAAGTTCAACAAAAAAAAAACCCAGTTAAAATTACCTGCAACACACCTCAATCATAAAGGAAGATGCAAAAATATATAAACACATGGACTTAGGAATGTAAACAAGAGTTGGGAATCCTATGTTTATGGTTTCCAGAAATCACAGTTTCTGAAGAAACATTTGAGGGTCTTGGGGTTCAGTAGTTGGATCAAGAATGTTAATATCAAACCCGAAAACTGGGTTGAGGAGAAGGCAGACTCACCCTGCATTGAATATGATCGGCGGGAGAAGGTAGATGAAGAAGAGATCCTCGCTGAAGACGAGGATGTGAGAGCTCTTCCCTTTTGTCGTCCACAATATGACAACTCCTGTGCACAAACCCTGAAGCAAAAGCAGCAAAAGTAACAATGACGACGACAACAACCCAAATGAGTCCAGTTCCGCTGCAAAGATTCAAACTTTACCGAGCTGGAGGGGGAACGGTTGTACTCACGATGATGAGCGCGGTGATAGACTCGTTCATCCATCGGCTCTCTTCGAGGAGGTGACCAAGCACGATGCAGCCACAGAGCAGCGCGACGAAAAGGTTGATGGACACCACCGACGTGTGGTCCGACGCCGTCGATAGGATCCCCAGCCTCGCCAGCTCCGCCCCCGGACCAAGAGCCATTGCCGCCTTCGCGGGGTAACCTTCTCCGCTCCTCCCGTGCCCTCCTCTCCCTCCGGCAACCACCGGAAGACAAAGACCGAAGGCCCGACGCCAAAATGGGAAGCTAAAATCAGTCGAAAATGGGAAAAAAATCCGACCTTTACGTCTCCGAAGAATCCAATGAGCTAAGAATTCTCTGAAGCTGTTGCCTAAATCGGGAAAAAGATGGTTCCTTTATTGTAAAAAACCGAGAGAACAACGACAAAATATGCGGAAAAATAGACTCGTTTTAGCTGAGAATTGCTACGCTTGGGATTTAAAAGGGAAATAAAGCAAATCTTATGGAAACAAGCTCCTCCTCTCTCCTCCTCCACGCTCTTGATATATATATATATATATATATATATATATATTTTTTTTTTTTTGGGATTTGGGATTATTATATATAAGCAGAGCAGGCGAGTTGGTTGGTGAGAGAAATGTGATGTTTGGTGAAGAGGATTCTGCAGCGGAGCCGTAATGTTTTGTTGTTAGCAGAGCTCTGTAACCAAATTGTGTGGGCCGTACGTTTTAGATGGATCTTAAGATTCTGACATCCCCATACACACCATCATTTTGATTTGGAAATTTTGGACGAAAAAGTATGCGTAATTCTTCTTTAAATCCTTCAAATTCATCCTCTATAAATCCTTTTAATACTCAAAATTTAAAATTTTTAAAAAATTAATAAATTTATAGTGGCTGTCATTATGAGAGTAGTAGGAGAATTTTTAGTAAAAAAAATTAAGACACATCACTTCTTGAAACTAATGGATTAGAAGATAAATTTTATTTAATATTTAAATGAATTACGAAGAACTAAAAGATTAATTAAATATTTTATTCTGACATCTATTTGGATGAATTTTTTTAAAAAATAATTTATTTGATTAAGTGAGAAAAAAATTTTACTGTGATTATTTAGAAATTTATTTGCATAATATAATAATATATTTTATAAATTTCATAAAATAATACTAACCTAATCTTATTTATTAAATTTTAAAGTTATTAAGATAATTTATTTTGATTAATAAAGTAATAAATTATACTATGTGGTATGATATTTTTAATATTAACTCACTAATTTGTTTAGTTTTTTATAGGTAAATGATGTAAACTAGATGTGCTGGTTGCTCACATCCTGCATTTATTGTATGCTATTAAACAGGGTGATTGTTATATACAGATCATATAAGCGCCTAGTCACTTACCAAGTTTCTAGCTACTAATACAATATTTACAATGTAGCCCGATTCTCCTTTAAATATACCACCATTAGGTTGCCACCGTATCGACCATAAGAAAGAAAAAAAGAATGCTACATCGTCCTCTATATACGAAAGTGTGAGTGTGTTGGTCTTATCTTCCATGTCTACAGCCTGAAAGCTCATGAAGAGCTCACATCCAACCAGCTACAAATAGCCTCTGCCTAACCTCGCCCTAGCGAGCGTCTGAAAAAGAGATGAGCAATGTCCGGCCCCAGAGCCTATCTCAATTTATAACTTTATATGAGTAGTCGATTTCTCCACAAGAGACAAGCTAATACCCGTTTAGGAATTTTAATTAAGGCGCCATAAGAAATGACAATATGTTCTTAGTTCATTATCCATTATGCAGGCATGATTACCTTGTCCTTTATATGTCTAGAGCATTGGAAATTACCCACCTTCCATATCCAAGAGTCCTCGACTACTTTGAAGTTGTTCTATAAGTAATAGAAAGTCATTCAATTGTTTATCGAATAGATTTGCCGCAAACTGTGGAAGTCCAAACATCATTAGAAAGGAGGTATCCAATCAATATTGAACAATTGATTGTGTCCCTTCAACTATAGAATATAGTCTTAGAAAAAAGATTGATAGTGCTTTTCCGAGATGATCACGTGTCCTCCTAGAATAAAAAATCTCTACTAGACTTCAACATCCCCTCAAAGAATGTTTTAATCCGTGACATAATCATAATAATACTTCTTCAAAAAGATGAGGCTCTTTGGGGAAGCACCTGCCTCGGCTCCCATGAAAGTGTCCGACCATATCGTGCATTAATATCTGATAGCCATACATCAAACTTGGACCCATCACTTGTACCACCCATTTAGTAAAAACATC
This sequence comes from Pontederia paniculata, assembly GCA_001647135.1. Classification (NCBI taxonomy): domain Eukaryota; kingdom Viridiplantae; phylum Streptophyta; class Magnoliopsida; order Commelinales; family Pontederiaceae; genus Pontederia; species Pontederia paniculata. The sequence goes on along the minus strand of LTAE01002606.1, from coordinate 20,416 downwards.
TTCATTCATAATTCGAAGATCTCTCACCGCATCCCTCCTTAAGATGGGCTTGACACTTATGTTTGATCAAGCCACCAAATGCATTGCTCTACCAACAACATCTTTATTTAAAAGAAAACTCCACCAAAGAGAATCGATATACTGAATTACATCAATATGCCTCCAAAAAATTGATGTGTAATAAATAGGAATATGAAAGAGTAGTGATCGAACTAGAATCAATCTTCTCTTCTTGATAAAAGTCATTGAAGATCATCCTTTAAGTCTATGTTCAACTCATTCAATCGTCTAGGCTCGAGAAAGTAATCGACCATCAGTTGGAGAGGGGCCCAAATATGGACTATGGACTGTACATGTGCCTATATTAATTATCAAAGAACACCTTCTAGCCTCATTCTTTATCATGCTAAATGGAATGAAGGATGACTTGGAGTGATTGATGTGAGGCCTAGAGAAATTGTCAAAAATCTTTATAATCATATATATCCTCCTTGTTGCCTTATGTAAAAATAAGGGATCATCAACATATTATAAAATGAATATGATATTACCTTGTTCTGGGTCAAAGAGAAGATAGTGATGATGCCAGCGTCACACATCGAGAATGTACATCTTACGAGGACATCTGTCACAAGGATAAAAAGGATAGGTTCCAAGGGGCATCCCTATCTAACCCCATGTTAGGGTTGGACCATCCTCCGATTGGGCCTCCATTGATCAACACTTTGAAAGAAACATTACATACACATTGTTTCATCCAAGATATTCATAAAGGTGGAAAACCATGAAGATGAGGGAAATTCCATAAGGACCAATCCAGCGAGTCATAAGCTTAGAAGAAGTCAACTTTTCATGAAAACCATGTGTCTCAGTATGTCTCCAGAATGAGATAAGTTCATACGCCATTGTAAATCCATCTATTATTGATCGACCCAATATGAATGCTGATTGGACAAGATGTGCTAGGGATCCTAGAACCACACGTAGACGATCTGCTAGGACCTTTGTCGCCAATAAATAGATGGCATTTGATAATATGATGGATCTAAAGTATTCAATCCATTCTACTGATGACTTCTTGGGGATGAGAAAAATAAAAAGATTTAACCCTCTCGAATCCCATGTTGGCACTAGCAAATTCATGGATTGTTGCGATGAAATTTGGACCTACCACCATCTAAAACGTGCTAAAGAAAAAAATTGAAAACCAATCTAGACCTAACCTCCAACTAAAAGAATTCTTTCTCTAGAGTGTCTGCTTGCTCTATCAATCCTTGAGGCACCACACACCTTCCAACAACCATTCACCAGGGTTCCTCCTACTTGTGAAGTCCCTAGAGTGATTGGCCATAGCTTAGCCTACATTGTCCCTCCTGGAATCTTCATTATCTCCAACTTTCATCTAATCATTGTAGTTAGATCTTCATCGGTCACTTGCTGACAAGCATCCTGCAAGCGTACGAGACCTTGTTGTAGTAATAAAATATTAATCTCATAGAAAAGCAGCCAAGTACTAGAACTAGAGTTCTCAAAGAGCTATCTAGACGATTAGGGCTAGAGGAGAAAAGGATATGCTATCAATTATAATTAGATAAGAAGAATATCAAAGAAGTAGATGTGCAATGTACTAGAGTGAGAATATATATAGGAGAGAGATGTTTTAGGATTTCGAATCTATCTAGGAAATCATGCAAAGGGGTAGTGATATAACATGCAATAGGCTCTTGCTTCACTCCAATAAATATGCATTCCTCTTTTAAGGCAACACAATTCTAACTAGAGTTAAGGAATGACACTTTTATGCATTCACTCTAACAATAGTTGCATTTCATTCATGAGCATCAAGAAGCGATACAATGTACCTCTATTTCTAGATAGGACATATATATCTTACTTAGCAAAGCTACTAGTTGGATAAAATGACTTTCATCACTTAGAAACCTAGAATAATCCGAATGAGGTAGCTAATCTCATAAGAATCTAACAATACGTTTGCTAAGCAAAAGAGTCACATACAAGCATAATCACTATTCCAAAGCAGTTAAACCCTAAACTTCATCTAACCCTAAAATAAGAGAGATTAGTTACACATAATGAGAGTGGGGAGGGAGAAATGAAGGAGAGAAAAAATCATCATTAAATGAGACATCACAAGTTCAAACACAAACATTCAACATAGATCAAAGCTTAGAACACAAAGAATTCATTGTACCTTTTGCAAACTTAATAATCCCTAAGAAGAGTATGTAACCTCTAAATATCGGCCTCCAAAAACCCAAGAGAGGAGAGAGAGTGAGTGCCAAAAATCCTAATTATCATTTATATACTACTGTAGACAAGGCCACCAAGCACTAACTATCAGATACAACTGACTACGACTTTAATGTGTTGCATTACGACTAGTATATGATGCACTATGACTGATGATCATGCAGTAAGGACTGGAAACAAGAGCTACGGATGTGAGAGCTCAACTACGACCATGGCAACATCCGCTACGAACCTTATGAATGCGCTACAAGCGAGAAAACTGTTGCTACGACTCAGTTGAGAATGCGCTACGATCTCATAAGAGGCGCTATGGTCTTCAATCGTGCGCTACAACTTGATCGACACTCTTGCTACGCGGATGAATGTCCAATGCACAACCTCATCTCTGGTGAACCTGTGACAACACTATTGGTTTGGGTTGGGCTCTTCATGTCTATGTCTTCACTCTTAATTTCGGTCGATCCCTTCAAGTTCCTGCATAATCAACAGACTTTGTGCATATCATATTTCTCGAAGGAATTAATATACAATAAGGTTTAATTCACATCATAATGCTATGATACAAAGATAATATGATCATCATGTATGTGCATTTATCACTCTTATCAACTCCACTTAACTAAATCTTTGTTTGTCCTCAAGCAAATGTCATAATGGCAGATTTTAAAAATTCATATCATACACAACATATCATCATCATCATCAAGTGAGGAAATCCAATTGCAAGCTTTTGAAAAAGTATAATAATTAAGTCATCAACATAGGGTTGAGTCACTCCACGCGGCTAATTCTCTACACATACCGTCATCAATTCCAAGAGGTTATAGTTCACATCACAAATCTAACTATGAGTGTAGGTCAATTTTTCATAAGCTTTCGGAAACAACAACTAAGTATGGTGATCAATGAGATTATAGGTGCTTCAAAGTTCAATTACACAAGAGAGGTACTCTTTGCACAAGAGGGGTTCACAATTTTCTTTTCTTTTGCTATTTTTTCTCTCTTTTTCTTTTCTTTTGAGCACTTTTCCTTTGGGCATTTTTCATTTGAGCATTTTCATTTGCTCTTTTTTCTCTTTTTCCCTCCTTGTAAGCGCATGCGTATGTATGTGCAATGCATATAACACACAAAAATGATAATGCAAGATGATTTAGTGTGTTCCCGCGACTGAGGGCACGAGTGCCCTGCCATGAGCCTTTGCTCTATGGATCTTCTCATTTTTTTTTCTTGTGAACTTAAACTCAGAAATTGTGCAATGCACCCATGCTTAGATGAAAATTTCCTTGGCTACTTCCACGCAATTTTCGACACATCATATAGATTATGATGTTAGTTTTCACCTCTCTTCTTGCTTCTAGCATATGAGATCCTTAGACATGCATGGAGTAAAACAATCCATAATATTTTAACATATTGGAAAGTTCGTTTTCAAAATACTTGCAATGGCATTTCTAGCAACATGTGATGTGTGTGGTACAAAGATTATGCATTCTACATTAGGGGTTCATACATATTAGGGTTCATGGCATAATGAGGCAGATATATAAATTATCATATGAGTAAGAGGTCAAAAGATGTATGTAAGCTAACTAAAAGAAAATAAATGATCAAAATACGACCTTATTCCCCCAGACTCTCCCAAACTTAGCATGAACATTGTCCTCAATGTTTCCAAAAGAAAAAGAATATACAAGGTATGAGATGGAGAAAGCTCACATGCTCAATGTGTAGGAGGGCGGAACGGAGACCAATCTTCATGCTCGATGTGCCAATCATTGAGCCTCTCAATCACCGCATTCATGGAGGCTTGTTGTTTCGATATCCAGTTTTGTCTAATCCACATATCTTCTTGGCGCTCCTCAATTCTTATCAACCGCCCTTGAATGTCTATTTGACCTTAAAGAAGCTCCTGGATACCAACATAGCATTCTGTCCAATCACCATGTGCTGTCCCAGAAGACTACTCTGTCTCAAATATAGAAGTGTGTGGGATGTGGGCGTCGTGTATCATGGTGGGTGGAATGTAAGGATCTATCTCCATTGTCTCTCCACCTAAAGGTTCATTCACACTTGCTCCTCTTACCATTCGGATAATGTGGGGTGCCTCTTCTCAAGGCCATCTATGTTGAAGCTTTAGTTGGCTTCAATCTTCAAGTCTGTTCTTCGGGGTCAGGTAGAGGATGTGTAGGTTTCGTTGCGAAACAGAAGGTGGTAGAGGACTCCAACTTTAGTCGATGTCAATGCGGTCTCCTTTCGATCCTTCCTTGAGGCCATCAAGGATATGCCCCATGTAGGATCTGGATGGCACCAAGAGGGGGGGGGG
>LTAE01002605.1:20785-44099 GCA_001647135.1 Pontederia paniculata | reverse complement strand
TCTTAACTATAAAGGAGATAGGAGGGATTAAATTAACTTTGACTAGGATTATGACTAGGTAACCCCTATATAAAGAGAGTTAGAGGGAGGGGGGATATCATAATCTCTCTCAAAATTTAAGAACCAAAATCTCTCTCTCTCTCTCTCTCTCTCTCTCTCTCTCTCTTTCTCTCTCTCTCTCTCTCTTTGAGGACTAAAGAAGAGGAAGTCATATACGTGAGGGCAAGGGATATAAATTGAAGAAGGAAGAAGGGTAAATAATTAAGGTATGTAACTAGGAGGATCAACCATAGGGTATCTCATATGTGTATGATACGTGTACAAAAGATATACTGTGTTCTGGGATGATTGATTTTATGACTAATTGATTGATTGAACTTGATTGAGGTAGGGTTAGCATCCTCTCACATGAACTTAGAATAATAGGTAAACAAGAGTAAAAGATGTAAATGTTTGTGATTGAAATTATGCATGAAGAGGAACACCCCGACGGATTTGGAAAACAGACTTTAATTCTATAAGGGTTATTGGTGTTTTTTCAATTATTTATTGAGAACATGTTTTAATCCTATAATTATTATTGGTGTTCTGAGATATTGAAAGAGGGCAGATTTTAATCCTATAAGGGTTATTGGTGTTCTCGGTTATTGATAGAAATAGTAGGCTTTAATTTCTTGAGGGTTATTTGTGCTTTCTCCTGATTTAATTGTTATTGTTATTGACGAGTCTCGGGTTGACCCATGACCATATTGGCCCCGGATCGCTGGAATACTCATGTACTAATAATGGAACATTAGTGATTGAAAGTAATTGATTGGAATTGATCGATAGAAAATTATTGATTGGAAAAGGAAGAAGAAAGATGAAATGAATTGATGAAAGACTGATAAGAATTGATATCTCATATTGTTGTTGTTTTAAAGATAGAGAGAAAATGTAAAGTTAATGTTTATAAAGATGATTGATAGAAATGTTCTCAATTGCTTATATCTTCATATATGATTTACCCTATTGAATTATTATCCTTTACATATTGGGCTTCATATACCTTCCCTGCATTTTGATCCTGCAGGCAAATAGGTGTAAATAGATGATGATTGCAGTGATAGCGTGATGGATGACTTGCACATGGCATAAGTCCTAGTTATAGGTCAAGTATTGACTTCCGCAATGACATGTTCATGGTGTTGACCAGAGGATTGGTCAAAATATAGTCAAAGATGTAAGTTGGTAACGTCTCCAAGTCTGCATTCTGCCAGGTGGCTGAGTGTGGATTTGGGGAAGTTACACCTCTAATTTTTGCTCTTGCGTCATCCCTCTTATTTTTCTTTTTATAAAGGGTCGGAGTTCAAGTCATTAATAAAACTTTTCTTTAATAGACAATTGTTTATTACAAATATTCAACTCTTTTCGATAGACTTGTCGTAGAATGATCTATTTCTATTTTAAAGTAGGTTACGCTTTTCGCACTTCTGATTTATTAAGGTTATATAAGTCAAAATTTATTATATCTGTAATGCTCAGAATTTTAAAAATAAAAAAAGAAAGAAAAACAAAGAAAATGAAAGGAAAGGAAGAAATAAAATAAAAAAAAGATGTGATTTAAATTTAAATCAGAGTTTTAAAATCAAATTCAACTCCAACTATAATCCTAGACATATTCCTAAGTCTTGAGGAGAAATCTAAAACTCTCATAATTGTCTCTCAAGCCGTTAAAAAGATTTCTCTCTTCTCCCTCTTCCCTCTCTCCCCTAAGGGTCTGTTTGATTTCAGGATGATGAAGGGGAAGGGAAGGTTATGAAAGAATAGGGAAACTAGAAGAAAGGTAATGGAAGAGAAAGGAGGTAAAAGCGTTAACCTTGTTTGAATAACATAACTAAAGGGAGAAAAAGGAAAAGAAGGGGATTTATAATTTTTATTGGACGAATATATTCTAAGATTTGTGTTTATATAGTTAGTTACATATGGTCAAAATTGGAAATTATATTTAAATATTTTTTTCCACTCCTTTCCACCCCAATTTGGGGTTGAAAGAAAAATGAGTTCTTGAAGGGGAATGAAGGTAAATGGAGGGGACACTTCCCTCCATTTCCCTCCGTTAAAAATACAACCAAACGAGGTTAAACTACTAACCTCATTTCCCTTCTCCTCCTTTATCCTCCTTTCACCTCCAACCAAACAGGCCCTAAGGTAAGACAAAAATAAATTATCTTTATGCTCTCTTATCTCATGGCCTCGTACCAAGGGGATTATATAGGAGAAGCACCAAGGAGATCAATACATAGGAAGAATAAGGAAAAGTCTGAAGAGTAAGAAAAATAGAGAAAAGCTTAAGAAAGCGAAAAATGTATGTAAAGGGGATCCTTAGGGTCATAGGAGAGATATGATGATTTATCTCTACCTATTTTTAATATTTTCATGAAAAAAATTATGTTTATGCTGAAATTTTGATAGAAATCATGTTTTAGGATTAGTAGAGAATGAAGCCTATTGTTCTACATGTTTTTAATATGTTCATTCATGATAAAAGAAGAAGAAGAAGCATGTTTCCTTAAGTTTGATGCAAAACCTTAATTAAGAACATAGATCTTCATGTCATAAGGACACCTTTTAAAGATTTATTTTATTCTACAACTCGAAAGAAATATATAGAAAATTAATGAGGACGGTTGAATGAACATGGACCACATTCCACCGACACGGGTTGTGTTCCAGTGATGCAGGTTGTGTTGACTTCATCCAACGATGGTTGTGTTCCGCCGACGCGGGCTGTGTCGACTCAACGCAGACTGTGTTCCGCTTCGACGCGGGCTATGTTGACTCCATCCAACGCGGGCCGTGTTCCGCTGACGTTGGCTGTGTTGACTCAACGCGGACTGTGTTCCACCGACGCGGGCTGTGTTGACTCCAACATGGACTATGTTCCGCCGACGCGGGCTGTGTTGGCTATGTTGAGAAATAACGAAGAACAAAAAGAGAAAGATCCACAAATACACAGAAAAATACACACAAATTTTACGTGGTTCGGAGATAGATCTCCTACGTCCACGATCGTCGCAGAGGTTTTCACTATGTTGTGTTCAAAACCACCAGAATACATAACCGCTCCAAAAATAACATATATATGATGGAGTTAGGGCAACCACCCACAAAATAATGAAATTGCATATATACCCCTAGAAAAATCGGCGCCAGTAGGGATTGGATGATCAGTCTCCATCTGCTATCTCCAACAGACTCCAACACGTGTTGTATTCCGCCGACGCGAGCAGTGTTGATTTTCAATGTGGACCGTGTTTTGAAGAACAACTGCCAAGATATAGAACAGAAAATGGACCGTGTATTTTCCTGACACAACTCGTTTTCCTCGCTGATTGGAAACGAACCTCATCTATTCCCGACGCGGGACTTTTTCAAAAGATGATTGATTGATTGTTCCTGTATGTATATATGTATTGATGATGGTGCTAAGCTTATAAAGAAATGTTTAAGAAGTAGATTAAAAGTGTAAAGGAACGAATGAAAAGTTAATAGAAGACAAAAGATGTAATTGACGAGACTTCATGTACTGATTGTAAAATCGAGAGAAAAAGAAGGATGATGAGGGGGATAGGAGGTGTAACCACAGTTAAAACGGTGAAAACCCCAGACCGCTTGACTCCAAATTACTGTGTGACCATTGTTCCAGTTGCATGGTCCTCTTTCATACCTGTGCAACGAAATCTGCTCGTGGTCATGTACAACCACTAATGTCATGTAGCTTAAAATGTACATGAAGCTCTCTTAAATTAATGAGGAGCTCTTTACAATATGATGATGATGATGATGTTGACATTCAAAAAAGATGAAAGTAAGAAAGAAAGCACAAAAAAATAAAAGAAAGTCATATAGGACAAAGATAGTCCTAAAGCCTAAGAAACAATAATGCTCTATTTGGCAACTGGAACCTGACCAGAACTTAGCCAGGTTCTAGTCAAGTGTGCAGTTCTGCCAAACAATGCGACGTTTGGCAGAATCGACGTCTGAAACCTGGGGTCACGTGATTCCAGGTTCCAGCTCAAAGCAAGAACCCGAACCTTGCTGCAACAACAACATTTAATGCTGTCGTTGCAGCTTTTTTTTCATTTCTTTCATTTTTTTCTTTACTAAAATATTCATATTAAATAATATTCTTTTTAACTATTACTTTTTAACTAATAAATTTTTATTTATTTTAATGATAATATTTTACTAATTTACATTTGAGATTAAAATATTTTTTGTAAATTATTTTGTTTTATTATTAATGGGAATAATTTTATATTAATTATTTTTTCCAAAAGATGTTTTATTATGTTATATTTAATTTATATTACAATTTATTTATCCATATATGTTTTATTACCAAAAAAATATTTTTTTATGAAACTATTATCATTAAATTATTAATCCATGAGATTAATTTTATGTTATCTATTAATATTTTTTAATCAATAGTTTTTAGCAAAAGTTTTTGTGAAAATATTAATTAGTGACATTAATTTTGTATTGTTTATTATTTTAATCAAACTTTTTTTTAAAAAATAATTTTATGAAAAAAATATTCATGAGATTATTTTTGTATTACTTATCGATATTTTTAAAATTAAATAAATTTATTTTTTATTAAAAATATATTTTATATTTCCGGTTCTCACATTTTATTCAAACATCCACTATAACCTAAATATAATCATTACATTACAGTTCATCCAAACACTATTAGAACTAATTTATCAAATTAAACTATTCACTAGAACCCTCAGTTATACCTGCCAATAACTGATTTTGCTTAAATATTTTTTATAATTTGCAGACAAGATAAATGTTTATTTCCCAGCATTTTCTTGCACTTATCATATTTTATTTATTTTCACTCTATCTGAGTCTTACATACTGGGTGAAAGCTTACAAGGGTTTTTTTCCCTGCATCTGGGTCCTGCAGGCATACAGGACTAGATAATATGATGGTGGCATGGACGACGATGATGTTCATGACGACACAAGATGATTGCATATGATTTGGACTAGATCTAGCTAATGATAATTAATAGAATTGTAACAAAAAGTACTTGATCTTAGTCTTCATGTATATGATTAAGTCTTTTACTATGTAAAATTTTAATTTTCGCTGATGTGGCTTAATTATTGACTAGAAAGTCAAGAGTCAAGTTAATAAAATTATAGTCTTCTACTATGTAAAATTTAAATTTCCGTTGATGTAACTTAGTTATTGATTAGAAAGTCAAGAGTCAAGTTAATAAAATTATAATGAGTAATATCGTTCAAGAAGTTAAATTTTTGGGATCGTTACCATATCTACCTTTATATTAAAGTTGAATATGTCTATAAATTTTGTCGATTTTATAATCACGGATTCATATGTAAGATCGACTTAGCAGGTCTGACTTGCATCATTTTTAACTATGTTTATTGCTACATCCTTTGAAAATTCTTTTAAACCCCTCAGAATAGTATTTTCAGTAATTTCATGAACTATTTAAAGTAATTTAATGGTATGAATATTGGGATAAAATTTTGGCACAAGAAGGTTTTATTTTTTTGCTCCTTACGTGGAAATTCGATTTACTTACATCAAGCACTTGTAGAGTTAACCTTGTATTTTTTTAATGGTAATATCTTGGACTGCATGTGTTTTGTTTTTTTTTTACTTTGATTTTTATTCCTTTTTATTTCTATTTTCTCCATAAATTGCCTATAAAGGTTGAAATTTACTTTTTTTTTTCTAGTCTCCATATATAGAAGCACAACATGTAGTTTTCTACAATATCATCGTCAAGGGCAACTGAAAATTGAGGTCATTGGCCACTTATATGAATAGTTGACAAGTAACTTGGTAGGTTAACGTTTGAGGGAAATATAAAGAAATGATATAAAAACACAAACTTATTTGTTTAATAGTTAGTTAATCAAAATGGACAAAAAATAATGTTTTGAAATCGAAAGGTCCATTCCTTGACTAGTCTCCCTTGTACATATATATATATATATATATATAATACTTGAGCGAAATTTAAATGTAGAATACAAGTTGGCAAATTGTTTAAAATGATTAATATAATAAAAATTATAAATAATTGGATGATTTTATGAAATAAACTTGAGTATTAGGTGTACGAGTCTTTAAAGTTTGAACTTGAGTCTTGAATTCACTAACTATTTGAGTCAATAATATGTAGACTTAAATAAATATCAATTGACCCACCAAGTTCATTAACGTTTTAAAGTGTTATACTATACTTAATAATTATCGTCTAATATATGCATATATCCTAAACTCGAAACTTATTTTTTTCAAAATTTGAATGATATTATTAAATTAAATATATTATTAATAATTTTAAAAACTTAAGTTTGTAACATCTTTATATTATATTTTTAACACTCCTCATCGGCTCATCAAAAAATTAATATGTTAGACAACTAAAAAAATAAATTTTAATACGAACAACATTTGAATATTAATAATTTTAAAATTTAAACTTGTAAAAAAAGTAATAGATTTATATTTTTATATACTTTAATCTATGACTTACCGTGTAAAATGCATATTATAAGATGAATTTTCACATAGCGTGTTAACATTATATATTCATATTTATTTAATAACTTACAAATTACCACTATAATTTATTGACCAGTTTTTGCACTGAAAATGGTGCGTTTGATCTATAATTTATTTATTCGCTTATTTGTATTAAGAATTATTTTACATTAGTTTTAATTTTTGTATATTGTGTAGACTTTTGACTACCTATGTCAAAATTAAAGGTCGTTTCTCATACGCATATCATTATCAAGTGGATATGTAATGGATGATGAGATATATAAATTTTGAAAATGACATGGAAAGAATATAAAAAACACTAAAATGATGAAACATGAAATTCACATTAAGTAACCGATACAATTTGGTTTCACATTAAATAACACGAAACTTCGTGTTACATAATTTTGATGGAGAAAGGTGAAGATGTTGTTTTTTGTTTAAGATTTTCTACCCACAATAGTTTTTAATGTTTTAATTTTGCATAATTATAGGCACTTATTAGTAGTAAAAGTACTTCGAATGTCTTTACACACACAAAAAATCACTCAATATTTTAAATAGTTTTTTAAACTAAAAAGCCCTTATAGCTTTACAGGTGATTTTTATTTGGAGCCCTATATTATTCTAGTAATTTTATATTTATGATAATATTAAATAATATTTTATTTTATAAGTTGATAAGAATGACCTATTTACGTTATTCATCATTTATTTTTTTATATAATTTTTTAGTATGTATTTAAATATTTTATATGTTGATTTGATAATTTTATATATGTTACAACATTTTTAAAATATAAAAATGAGATATTATTATATAATCGGATGATCATTCTAAACTTAAAAATAACATAACTTTTATTTTAATGTTAAGAAACCTAAAATTTTATTCTAGGTGGGATTTTGCTTACACCCTAGCACTTATATGCATTTAAAAGAGTGAGAAAAGAATATATTACTTTATATAAAATTATTTTTTATATGTTACTGCTACCTTTTTATCTATATAAATTCAAACTTTGTGATGATAAAAATGGTTACAAAAAATAAACTATGTACTAAAATATGAGAAAATTATCTCAAATACATATAATAATATAAATTACATGTTAGTATTTAATAATTATCTTATTATTTATCTTTGATCATTCAGCATAGTTAGAACTAAAAAATATAATATTATTATAATTAATAATACGTGTTCGTGTATTTTGATTTTACAACTAATTTTTATTATAGTGATCGGACGTGATCACTCTATTTCTCTTATAATTTTTTTTATATTAATTTATTAATATCCGGTTCGACCATCCTATCCGACCGATCCGATCGGTTCGACTTGACTCGTCAAACTATTCGGGTCGATGTTCGGGTCGAATTTTAAAACATTGCCTTATACATTATTAATTTAAAAATGGAACTGTTAAATTTACAAAACCTGATACAGCATGATTGTATGAACATGAAACTTGTATGTTTCACTCTTATTGTGTATAATAGACGTGAAAAGAGAAACTACCCTCTCACTACAAATGGGCTTGTGACAATGTGTCTTCCATCAGACCAAGTGACAGATCCAAAGTAGTCCCCTTTCAATGCAGAACTGAGAGCAGAAAAGATCACTTTGTAGCTCAATTTGTTACTGTTCTTAGTGAACTGGAGCTTGTCTGGTACTACCTTGACATCAAGCTCAGGTGGTGATTTAACGGTAACAACGTATGTGCTCTCTGCGTCTGCTCCGACGTTGGTCACGATCCGGTTCACTGTCCTGCTCGCTTGTGTGCTGAAGTTTGATATAGCGATGGATGGATAGTTCAGTTCAGAGATCAACTCCTTACTGGAGTTCTCCGGGCATTCGAATCCGTCAGGAACAGTTGTTATCAGCCTGATTGTTGAGGATTTATAGCCGTAGTTGCACAGGAACTGCAGATAGTCTTGTGTTTCTAGCTCAAACACTAGACCTGGCTCTAGTGCATGTTTGGGGCTCACTTCTCCAGCTCCATAGTCATAGGGAGTCGCAGTCGATCCTGAGTCGGTTGTCAATTGTGAATTGTCATTGTTCATTTGCGTCGCTGGAGATAGTCGAAGGACGAAAGACGCCGGAAAATGCAATTTATAATCAGTTGATCTGAGGCAATCAGTAGTGTTCTTTAGATGAGAAATGGTGCAAAGATGTTTACACTGACCTGTAGTCATGATTGCTGATCTGATAGCAGAAGGGCTCCATGTTGGATTCCATGCCTTGATGGTTGCTGCCACTCCGGCAACATGGGGACAGGCCATGGATGTACCAGAGACAAGATTGAATGCTGAAGGTTTCTGTCCTGCCGGAACGTCCGAAGATCCGGTGTCTTGAGTCCATGATGCAAGAATGTTCACTCCGGGTGCTGCAACATCAGGCTGCAGATATACCAATCATCAGTCCCAATTTGCATATTAATTAGCAGAAACATTATAGTGCATGCAGACTTGGAATTGAAGTCACCTTCAGAATGTTGCCTGTCTGAGATGAAGGACCTCTGGAGGAGAAAAAGGCCACTTGTGGTGCTGGCTTATACTTCGTAACCGTGACAGTTGGTACGATCGTCGCGACCGGATCCCTCGAACAGAAGAATCAATGCACACAGTTAGTTAACAGCTCCATGATTACCATGACAACGAAGATTTCTGAAGAGAACATTAATTTCAAATGGTGTTTATAAGCTGTACTTGGTGGAATTGATGTAGGCCGTTATGTCACTAGCAGCTTGCGAGGTGATTTCTGTCACAGGGAAGGATACAAAAGCAGTCGCAACAGCTCTCTCAAGGTCATTGATAAGGATTGCACCAACAGCTCCTTTGCTCTTCAGTCTTTCGATCTTTGCAACCTTGTAGGTGTCATTCTTCAGGTGCTTGCAGAGAACTATTTTTCCTCTGATCTTGTCTGCATCCAAGGAATCCGGCTCACAATGGCTGAAAAATGTGCCACTATGGGGGTTAGATATCGATCATATACTTTGACATGTAGCTACTTCCAGAGTTCAGAACTTGTACACAATTCTAATGAACTCAACCTGGCCAAGGTAGAGTTTGAGTTAGAACTTGCAGCTTCCCCTTCAATCAATGGATAGACTGGTGATTTCTCCAAAGTAGAAAAGTTTATAGCTTCACCCTGCAGAAGTAGATTTGGTGAAGTTTAAAGTTAATGTAAAATGAACAACTACTAGATTTGGATATCTACCTTGATTGCCTTGTTGCTGCCACCCAACACGACATCCGACTCGAAATCTCGGTCTATGGTTGTTGCAGCAACAGTTAGGATCCATGGAGCAGAATTCACAATGGACCCAGCATTCGGTCCATCGTTCCCTGCTGAACACACCACCATTATTCCCTTGGTTACAGCATGGAATGCTCCAATGGCTATGGGGTCGGTCGAGAAATCGGGCCGAAAGAACACGGAGGCGCCTAAGGATACAGAGAGTATGTCGACGCCATCGGCAATGGCATCATCGAATCCCGCAAGAATTGCGGAACCGGGACAGCCCGCCGACGAGCACACCCGGTACATTGCAATTCTCGAACCGCTGGAACCACCTTTGACCGTCCCTGCGGCGAGGCCGTAGTAGGACGCATCCATGATCAGGTTCCCTGCTGCAGTGGAGGCTGTGTGCGTCCCGTGGCCTAAGAGATCTCGAGGGGAGTCTGCGTTGGTCCTTTCCACTGGTGCAGCTGCAACATCATCCATCTGGTAGTACCTTGCTCCAATCAACTTCCTGTGAAGGTTCAGATAAAGATGAGCTCTAAGGTGCAGCTCTCTCTTTTTGTGTACGTCTTAACACGATCGAATACGAATGCAACTCACTTATTACAGTTTGATGCAGTAAAATTAGTCCCTTCCATGCACTTTCCCTTCCATCGGCCCGGAACGGCACCGAATCCTTGATCGGCGAAGCTCTCGGACTCTGGCCATATGCCTTAACACAAGAAGTTCATGCTACCATTAAGATAGTGCCAACCAGGAAGCACAACAGGAAGAAATATTAATGCTGCAATTGCTTGCCTGTGTCCAGCAATCCAATAATGACGTCCGAGCTACTGGGAGAAGATGATGGCGCGCCATGATCATCTGCACCACCTGATGAGTCGATCTCCACAGACGTTTGCTGCAAGAATTCCCATGACCGAGTAGTATGAAGTTGGTACATGGGATCGGCGAACACGGACACAACTCCGGCTCTTTTCCGAATGGCGAGGGCCTCTTGGCTCGACAGCCTTGCCGCAAAACCTGAGAAGCCATGTCTGTAGCTTCTCACGAGTGTTCTCTCTGCGTGTTGTCCCCTGATACAATTTGAGTTATCAACTACGTTAAGCTACCATTCAAGCATAATAATATAAGAACAGTTTCATAATAATACCTCGGTAGTACTGAACCCAGGAGCTGGAGATGGCTCTCTATCAGAACGTCACTGGATGAATCATCTGGGACAGCTCCCATGTAGACAATGTACACCTCCCTTTTCTCCTGCTGCATGCCCATGACATCTGCATGCAGCAAAAGAGAGCCAACCAGGAACAAAATGCTGAGGACCAGTACCCTATTCATCCTCTGCTCTGCCAAAGTGCACTGTCAATTGCATACATGAAACTTGATCTTACTTCAGAAATATACTGCGAGATCGATCGACTGTGCATGATGGGTGGGTGCAGGGAACTATATGTATACTGTGAGATCAGTGGAAGGTCGGCTTGCTACTTGAATCTGGAACCACGAACCAGAAAAGAAGTGTACTATTGGCACGCACTTAGAGTTTGCACCATCGGAAGTGTACCAGTCTCCACCAATTAGCATTTGGCATGCGTATCGATCACATACAAAATGATCCTAGTTTCTGTTGGAGCATCAGCTGAGAAATAGTTCGTGTGTCCTGCTCACTTGGTGGGTTTGAGTGGAGCAGATGAGTGCAGGTAGGCACAACACATTGGTTTCCATGTGTGCTCCAACAATATGTATATCCTTTGTCCCTTGTAGCGTGGCCTCAGTAGTGGCTCTGAGGCGCATGCGCTGCTTGAAGCCACTATACGAGGTGTTGGGAAAAAACCCAAGAATCACGGAGAAAAATACGCACAGAATTTATGTGATGGATCTCTTATATTCGCGATCATCGCAGAAATTTTCTAATATTTTATGTTTAAAATCACTAGAGTACATAACCACTCCTAAAATATATATAGTCCTAAAAAAATTTGTCGGGTGCTCCAACCCTGAAACCCCGGCCTTCGTGCAACCCCCGCCAATTCACCGCGGAGTTGGATCTGTGACAGTAAGGGTTGGATAATTAATCCCCATCTGCTATCTCCAACACACTGTTATGGTTTCCCGTATCCTCTTGGATTCAAATTTATTATGATTGATAAATTGGTGACTTCTTAGTTTGCTTTATGAGGAGATGGACTGAATCTGGTAGCTGAAGAAGTTATTTATAACTAGAGCTTGTAGCATCATTTCAGGAAAATCTTGTTTGTCTAGTGCACTTTCCATTCTGATATCTGATCAATTCAATTGATCTGTAAATTTTATACCTGATCAATTGCTGGTTGAGTTCATTTTGTTCCTTTCAGCTGCTCATGGGCATCAATCATCATTGTCGTGCTTACCGAAACTGGAACTAATATAGGCAACTGACATACTGTTGTGAACTCACCATGTTATTCTGATGTACAAATCTTAAGACACTCTCTATGGGGTGCCCTCTAAATGTTGCTCAAACTGGAATTGGAGGCTTATCATAAGCTAAGCTGTATCAGATCATATGCAGGCTCATTTTATTTTTCATTCAAAAATTTTCATCCACCTCTGTTTCTTTCTGTACAAAGTACAAACTTGATTACAACACTCAAGTTGAAGGGTTAAAAAGGGAGAAAACAGAAGAAATGAAGCCTTTTTTTTTCATGTAACATGTAAAAAATAAAAAGAAATAAATCTAATCAAAGCTTGACGAACGGCTCCATCTCCCTTTTAGATACTCCTCCAATGAGCCGAGGTAGCTCTGTTCAAAGCTAGTTACAGATGCATCATCTTCTACATCAAGCAAAGCAAGTCCTAAATGTGATCCAATACTAGAAGCTTCAATGGTTTCCTCTTCATGGCAGTTCAATGTTGTATTGTCATCAATGCTCATCCATGCTTCAGGAATTTCTTCTCCTCCCAGGAGGCTTAGAATCTGTCATAAAAACAAAAGAAAATTGAACTATCTGAACCAAAAGTGTAGGTTGTGGGCAATAAGCTTCTGAGTGTTAAAACTTACCTTGCTCATTTGGGGTCTCAGATGTGCCGTTCTAGTAATGCAAAGAGATGCAGCTGAAATCATTCTTTTCAGTTGCGCTTCGTCATAAGCAGAATCGAGGTTAGGATCCAATGCATCCATAAAATTGCCTCGCTCTAATATTGGTTTTGCCTGTAAATGATACAATTTTTTTTGTTATTGTGAGATTAACCAATGGATTTTGTGTATTTTCAAAATGAAGCACTACTATTTTGCATGAAGATAATATTGGTTAAATGCACTTGAAATACATATAATGATTGAGATGCAATTACTGCAAGCTTTGCTTTTGGAGAAGATTCTTACCCACAAGACCAAGCTTTCTAGTCCCTTGGGGGTCTCTTCCCTAATTGGCTTTCTTCCTGTTAACAGTTCAAGTAGAACAACACCAAAAGCATAGACATCGATTTTTTCGCTGACCTTCCCATGCATAAAATATTCAGGAGCAAGATATCTGTTCAGGAATTTAATTTACATCAGATTTTGGATAACAGGGATGAGATATAATTCACTTGTATGGTCAACTGAAACCTACCCAAAGGTGCCAACAATGTCATTATGTGTCAGACTTGCTGAAGTTGTTGGTGCCCACATAGCTAGCCCAAAATCAGATAACTAAACATACAGAATTGAGACCTTGTCAAATCAGCTACTGGAATATTAAAGTTTCATGCTAATTGTTCATCGTACTTAGGTTTAAAACGCTACCTGAGGCTCAAAGTTTTCACTCAGAAGAATGTTTAAAGACTTCACATCTCTGTGAATTACTGGTTGGGAACTGCCATTGTGAATGTAGCAAAGTGCCTCTGCAACCCCAACTGCCACCTTATATCTCTGGTCCCAAGAGAGTTGAGATTTGACCATATTATTGCCTAAAAAGTAGTATCCATAAGAAGTAAATAGTTAGTAACATCTTTAGTTTGATTGATCTTGATACAAATCTGAAATGATAATTGAAAGATCAGACATTTGTTCCAAGAATCAGATCTCTACTGGCATATTGCATTGCTGGTTAAATGTAACGGTCATATTAAAAAGTGGTTTAACATGTACCAAATAAAATAAAATAACACTTGCCATGGATGTTTTCTTCCAAGCTCCCTTTGGAGAAGTAACTGTACACAGAAATAATAGTATTGTCCTCAATACATATGCCAATCAGTGGGACTACACCCTTGTGCTCCAGCTTAGTGATGATGTCAACTTCCAAAAGGAAATCTTTTGATGTTTCTTCTGATAGCTTTGATAATTTGATGGCCACTTGTTGTCCACTTGTCAGGCACCCTTTGTACACTTTACTATTTCCTCCTTTTCCTATCAGATTAACTGTGTGCATGCAATTAAGTAAAAGTATCAGCACTACAACTAAAACTGTACCTATTATTTAGATAGGTTTTCGAGTTTTCAGAGGAAGACCTGAGGAGAAGTGATTGGTTGCACAGTACAATTCATCATATTGAAACCATTTGCATCCAGACGTACTGTTGCTAAGGATCGTCTTCAGCTCCGACACTAGATCCAAGTATGCTTTGCTTGGTGGCAGAGATCTATTTGGCAGTTTCATGACCCACTGGACGACAGACATCTTTCGAGCTTCATCGTCACGCTTCACTTCAGGAATCCCTGTTGCTGTCCTCCGGAGTAAAGGCCAGCCAAGGGCTGATGGTTCTTGCACCATCCTACTTAGGATCATGTCAGAATTCATACTACATCCATTTTCATTGTCCTTGACATTGGCATTGCACAAGTTTGCATTCTCTTCCTCTCTATCAGCTTCAGATTCGACATCATAAACCTTTTTAATTTGCTCAATAGGCTTCTCTTTGTTGAACCTTTCCTCATCCATTGGCATACTTGGACGTAAAACAGTACCGAGTTTTTGTTTCACCTTTTTTCCTACTTTGCAGAAAGAAATTTGTAGCTGTTAGGGGAAATAAATCCTATATTAAAAAGGATCAAATTCAAATACGTTAGGAAGCGATACATGCTACTAGTATCTTACCTGGTGCTGGTTTCTCGGCTTTCTTCTCAAATATGACTTTTCCATTCTGGACAGCAACTAAAGCAGTAGTTGCAGGGAGCTTCTTTGCACAATACTTAGCTAATGATGCTGAGCTCCTGTACAACAACTAGGATCAGATTACTAGGAACTTTTGAACAGAATTGGGGGAAGCATGGGACTTAACACATGGAAGAAATGCAAGTTATGCTGAAGCTGCAAAGGGCTCTGATACCTACCCCAGGGAGTTGTTCTTTATCATTCCAACTACCACCGTCACCGCATTGCAGAGTTTTGCCTCCTTCACTAGGACTTTCCGAATTGAGTTCCCCCGAGAAACCCGGCCAACTAAAGCAACCTAGAATCCGGCAATCAGTAACAGAACAGGAAGTCGCTTCATCATTTCAATCAGCTGGGAAAAAGAAGGAAAAATATTAAACAGATTACTCACCTGCTGGAGATTACAGAAGCTATTGTATGCTGCCAGGTAGTCGTCTAACTCTTTGATCAACGACATCGTTGTGGTATTCTTCAATTCTGCAAAAAAGAAATCACTCATCAGCAATCATAGATGAAGCTGACTTCAATACTTGAGGGGACAAAATTTTACCGGAATCCCGGCAGACATGAACCGCCATGATGCGATCGCCCTGCTGCGCTACCTTGCTGATTGTCCAATCAAGCAACTCCTTTCCGTCTGCATCCATTTGCACTCCCACCATCACACACCGAGCTTCACCATTCTCGCAATCCGGAACTCCGATCTCCATGGCAGAGGCTGATATCCTTCAACCAAGACTGGATATTACACTTCTCAGATCTCTACTACTGGTAACCTCCGGCCAGCTACCAGACTCACTTTGTCTCGTCAACCTCCAACGATCTCATTCCACAGAAGTGCCCCATACTTCTTGAAGCAGTCCTCAGCGCTCTTCCTGCTTCCAGGACAAAAGCTCAGAGCATACGGACAGTCATCAACCTACAACAAGAAGGAACAACAAGTCCTTGCAGCTGAAATCCAACTAAATTAAGAAGCCACACATGGAAGCATGCGCAGATGCAAAGATGCTAAATGTCCAGATGAACCAACATGTTTAAACCAAAAAGGAGGCACCTTTACTGGTCCTACATACATATCAGTATCAGAACAGTCAGAGAAGAGGAAAATTAAAAGATGGAATTAGGGAAAACAGCAGCTCAGGCAGCTGCTGTCCATCCTCCTCAAACCTACCAAAATCTTGTTCATTTGTCGCGTTGCTGTATTAGTTGTAGTTATGCACCATCAGCACGGCAGCCCAACCACTCCAACTATAATTCCTCTCCCCTGTCTGAATCCTTTTGCTTAGCAAACGTCCGGGGAGCAGAAACCAAAGGATTAGTTATGTGGATGACGAAAGCTGCAATCTTTCCAAGTAATTAATTTCATAAACAGGTGGAGGAGATGTTTACACAGAAGAAGGAAGAGAGAGGAGGAGGAAGAGCAAATTAAATTTTGTGAGGGGGCTTCAGGTGGTTAAGAAGTGTACCCGCCATCTTTTTTTTCGCGGGAAACCCGGGATAACCGGTCACGGCGGCGGCGACCGACGGATGAGATTAATGCGGAGACCGGCTGCGGCAGGTGGGCAGACCCCCAACGGTAACTTTTTTGCTTGGTGCGATGAACTGGAACACTCTTTTGTCTACTTGCTTCAAGTCACCCATAATTTACATGTCAAAGTTTGGCCCCAAACTATTGAAAAGAAAAAAATAATTTGTTTGAATGTTTTAACTTATTTTTTTTTAAGAATCAAGTGTAGATGAATCTTGACCTACCTAAAAGATTAATACTTTTGTTTCAATATCACGGACTTATATATATATATATATATATATATATATATATAATTGGAAAAAAATATAATATGAGACTTGATGTTAATAATATAAATAATCGCTATTTTTTTTAATATAAAATCTTTGGAATAGATGATGAACTCACTTAATTCAACGTGATGTCAAAGTAAAATGTTAGATAATAAATTTTAATAATGCTTATATTATATTTTTTTTAATAACCATGTGATGAGCGTAGATTTAGATGATTAATCATATCTAAAAAAATATCTTAAAATAATTAAGTTGGCTGTCACAAATAGTTAGCGAGTTAATAGTCCGAATTTAAATTATGAAATTTTTAATTTGATCAAAATTTATCTTTATCGCACTCGTCCAAATATTAAATTAATTGAATATTAATAACCCTTGACACCAGTAAGGTTCTACTCATGGATCCAAAAAAAATCTCAAAATAAATTATAGCTTTTTTTGTGATGGGTAAACCTCACCGGTATCCAGAGCTATTAGCACCCGACTAATCCGGTGTTCAGACGGGAGCGGCAAGATAAATCCTGATCAAATTGGTGGCTTCGGGACTCGAACTCGGGGCTACTAGCTCCCAATCTCTCAACTCGGGACACAGACCCGCTAATTATATGTGCCAATTAACTTGATTAGCTTCTTTGATTTATATCCAGAATGTATAAAATAAAAATATATGAACAGTTCCATAAGTGAGGTAAAATTTGCTGAAATATGCAACTCATCTGGCCCTCCTATTCTTTCTTTGGATATCACAATCTTTAGGTTGAGGCCACTTCTATACATGTGTTTAAAGGGGAATGAATCTGAAGGTGTTAAAAGGATAAGAAGGAAGGCTCCCACGCCATTATTTATTTATTTATTTATTTATTTATTAAGTAGTCTTATTTAGATTGTCGGATTCAATTTCCAATCGGTTCATTTTCTTCCTTTTTTTTTGAGATCAGTGATTATATTAATCAGTGATTAACAACTTAATATTTTAACCGCAAGATAGATTTACCCTACGATGAAAATTTTCACAATTTACTTACTACTGCAATATACTATTTTTTTTAATATAGATTACGATATTGAGCTACAAAAAAGTATAGATATAGTTTTCAGTCGCAAGGACACAAAAAATGGATGAACCTTCCTCTCATCTCATTTATGTTGGAATACAAGTAATCGTTTTCTAGTTTGATTCCGACAAGGAAAGAGACGTCAACCGAGACATATTGCAGCTTCCGGTACGTTATTGATCTAATTCTAATCCAACGAATTGTGCCGGACGTTTAGGCATTAATTATTTTTAAAAGTAGAGAAGAAAAAAGGAGAGACTTTGGGATAGATTTTGATTTCTGACCACGACTTCTAAAATCATAAGAATTCAGTAGTGAAGACATCTTCTTATCCTCTCTCTCTCTCTCTCTCTCTCTCTCTCTCTCTCTAGACATCTTCTTATCCTCTCTCTCTCTCTCTCTCTCTCTCTTGGAGATAAGTTCGTAAGAAACAATACCTAAGTAATTAATTACTTTATTAATTAGACTTAAATAGATGACTAGTCATGCAGGTACTAGTTTCTGTTTATAATATTTCAGTGTTAAGCTAGATAAGCTTATTTATTTTTAGATCTAAATTGTTAAAGTAAACATAAGATTTTTAATTACTTGGGAACTTTATAAAGAATAATTTGAACTCGAGATTGGTATAATCATGTTAGATTAGTTAATCAACTATTCTTTAAAATATTAATTAATCAACATCTGATTTAAGATATTTATTCACCACCATAATTTAACAGAAGTTTAAAGTTCAAACCTTTATATTCTTCCTCTTGAACTAATTAATCTTAGTAGATTTCTGAATTGTGGGTAAAAGTAAAAGATAAACTACTAGCTAGTGGACTTAACTTTATCAAGACCTTTTAACTCGAAAGTTTTTATAGATTCGGTTTGTATATGTTTAATAACTTGAGTTGTAAACTTGAGATAAGATTTTTTTAATAATAGATATTTTCATACAATAATTCATGCTTTATATTTTGACGCATATATTTTCACTTATTTTTCATAAGAGAAAAAAAATGTGTAATGCAGTTGTATAAAAAGTGTCAATACCTTTTGTACAAATGAATAATTATCAAAATATTTGATAGAAAAAATGACAAAGTGTCATTATTTTTTATCTGCTACACGTATTACAATAAAAATGTGCTACACACTCAGTGCTCTTTTTTCATTATTTATTTTTAATTATATTTTTAAACTCTAATTCAATAATGAATACTAAAATAGCACTAGAGTCTACACGATTCTATCGAATTTACTATCCTATTTTGAACCAAGTACTCAATTTTAGCTTTAAAATATTGAACTCGTGTGATTCTACAATTCATAATTGTCAATTTCAAAATTTTGATCTTTGTATTTATATTCTTGATAAATTTAATTGATTACTATTATTTGATCGACGGCAATAAAATGTATAGATCTCTTCATAACATTTTGTACATGTGAGAGATCGATATGATTCAGCTTTGTAGCTTATTAAGTAAACTTTGGATGCAATTTGGATACTTCGTAGCTATTAATTTTCAACGTGTAATTAACAGGCCTAACACACACGTCAGTAAACCAGACGTACGTACGAAAATAATATTATGATAACATATGAACATTGCCGTCCTAACAGACGTGCTTAATTATATATCTGCCAACAATAGAAAAAAAAAGATAAAAGAGTTTGGTAACAAAAGTATGCAGACGATCGATGATGCAAACGTGTAACTAAAACTTGCTGTTCGCTTGATATGATCCACAAGGCAGCAAGTGAAGCTTTCATGCATGTATGTACCAATCTTCATCGATATGGTCTTTTTCTTCGTTATTACTTCATGCAAACTATTTAACATATAAGTTTGGTTTAATGTCACCATGTCATGATCAAATGCGATAATAACCAAGCTAATTATTTTTTTTCTCAATCTCCACTGACATTAATTGAAGCGCAATATAGATGTTTTCCAAACCTTCAAACTATTACTAATAATATATATATATATATATATATATATATATAGGGAGTTGTTCTTTTTCATTCCAACTACCACCGTCACCGCATTGCAGAGTTTTGCCTCCTTCACTAGGACTTTCCGAATTGAGTTCCCCCGAGAAACCCGGCCAACTAAAGCAACCTAGAATCCGGCAATCAGTAACAGAACAGGAAGTCGCTTCATCATTTCAATCAGCTGGGAAAAAGANGGGTTTAATGGAGGTGAAACACCCCTCCAGGTGTTTCACCGTGAAGTACCCATGTGATCGATCGTCTATTTTTTAATATGTGGTTTAGATTAAAAGAGGAGAGAGAAAGTGGTTATGTTATTTTAGTTAGGTGGTTTTAAGTTATTTTTAATCTAAACCACATATTAAAAAATAGACGATCGATCACATGGGTGCTTCACGGTGAAACACCTGGAGGGGTGTTTCACCTCCATTAAACCCTTTAATTAAAGCATAGAATTATTCGTCAATTTAAAAGAAATTCTAGTTAAGTTTGGTTGACACACCTAATTAGCAGAAGTGTGTCCCGTGTTGAAAAATCGAGAGCTAGTTAATCTGAATTCGAGTCTCTCGTCCTCAATTTGATCAGATGAATAACGTTCTATTTTCTATCTCAATTTCAAATTAGTCAAATGCTAGCACTAGTAGTCATTGATATCGGAGGCTCGAGCGAGTAAAAAAAATTAATTTCTTAATACTAAAATTATGGCTGAAGACATAGATTTCAATTTGATAACCGGAACTTTATTGAAACATTTTGTGATATTTTTTTCTCGATTACATTATTATTATAATAGCATAATTCCTTAACTTGGTGGTTACTAAAACTTTAGATTGCGTCTGTTGACATGGTATGTATAAATAAGACAAGAACTTGAAATCAAGTTGGGCGTCTCCAAATGTGACTTAAATTTATATCCTTCCAAGCGAAGAGAAAAGGACTTGCACTATCAATCTCACATGAATTTCACAGGCGTGGAGGAGGGACGGCTGGAGGTGCGTAATCAAATTTATGTTTGAATATAAAAAAAATTTAATATTTTATTGGAATAGAAACAACTAAGTTAAAAAAATAGTCGTTAATTCATCGCCTTTAATTCGTATTTGCAAATAATTTTCAAAGAAAGATAATTACTGTGATGTATTAGTTAATTTAATATATAAATATATATAAGGGCAGAGAGCGTGTAGTGCAACAGAAAGTAACAACACTATTTGTCATTTATACAGAAAGTGTCGTTACTTTCTTTATAAGTGCGCTAAATATTTCTTTTTACAAAGTGTTGATCTTTTTTTAACATAAGAAATTGACACCAAATATTTTATCGACCATTGTGGAGTCGATCGTTAAATGTGATTTTGTGATTTTGCAATTAAGTTCGATCGACACGGATGATTAATAGGTTGTATCCCGGATCGAGGGATCAAAAATTAGTAGTCTCAATTTTGAGCTTCGAAATCGCTAATTTAATCAGATATATTTTTTATCTCGATTTTAAATTAGTTAATAGTCACGGGTGGAAAAGGATTAAATGTGATTTTGCTTACGTCAACTAGCCATTGGAATCTTTGTTATGTATTCGTTGCATATAGTTATGTCCACTTTTTCCATGCAAATATATTTATATATACATACTGAAAAAAAAAACTATGTATTTAAAAATGTGTTTGAATGTACATAATGATCTGCACACAAATATATATCATAAGGTAGCCCGTGATGAGTGCACCATAATATTCGAATACATATGACAGCGCCATAATTAAGAGACGTACATGGTATTATATTATATATTCTAAGAACAATTTGGTAAATGAAATAACAAGTTTTTGGATCATACATAAAACGCATGCCATTGTATATATCTACTTAAATCAGATGTGTACAATTTTGGGTGCAACCAAACAAAAGTTACGAACACAGATGGAAAGTTGTCGATATGAACGTGGATTGCACATTCCACATGGTGTTTGGTGAAAAAGCATAGGAGATAAAGATGCATGCATGCCTTTACCCTTGTTTATAAATAAATTGAATCAAGATTTATAGGTCTCAAATGCCTATAAATGGTGAAGAGTACAACGTTCATCAAAATTATGAATTTACGACGATATTTTTTATGAAATTTATGAAAAAATCGATTACAAATAATATTTTTTACGAATTTAATATGTCAAAAAAATGCTCATTGGAAACAAATTGTGACGGATATAATATCCATACAAAATTTTGACGGATCTTTTCGTCAGAAATTCTGGCGGATGTATCCATCAAAATTTCTGACGAAAAGTTTTGTCCGTCAAAATTTCTGAGGGATACTTTCTCTCAAGAAATTCTGAGGGACAAAATTTTCATTATGAGGGATTCATTTTCCATCACAAATATATAATTAGATTAAAAAATTATAATTTATAAATGTTTATAACTAAAATATTTATTCTTATATCATCCTCATTAAAAGTAATTATCATTTTTTCTGTTTTGTAAGATTAAAATTTTAAAAATGTCGTGTGCGTCCACGAAAAATATTTATAATTAAAATGTTTGTTTATATATCATTCTCATTAAAAGTAATTATCATTTTTTTATTTTGTCAGAATAAAATTAAAAAAAAAAATGTGCACCGCCGTCCATGGGTTGGGCGTTCGGATCTGGCCTTGCGCGATTGGATCCGATGACTTCTGTTCGTCATAAATTCTGATAGATTTTAAGTCCGTCATACATACTAAAAGTCCGTCAGAAATTATGAGCGTAAAAAAATCCGTCACAAATTTCGATTGCAAAGGGATACTAGACCGTCACAAATTTTCGTTGCAATTTCACAATTTTCTTGTAGTGGATATTCCTCAAAATACATCAAATAACATTAAAATGTATACTAATAGTTAATTGGTTCAGTTATATCAAATTTCGAGAAATATATAAATAAGGGTTCAATGTAGGTGCTTCCTAGTTAAATAGGGAGCACCATGTTACCTATATCTTCAACTGTAGGATGTTAGATCTACGGTGAAGATTCAATTTTTTCTCTCATACTTTTTTTCTCTCTTAAATCAAGTCACCATATATTAAAAATCCTACGGTTAAAATCGTAGGTAGCATGGTGCTCCCTAGTTAAGTAGGGAGCACTCCCATTTTTTTCTATAAAGGTTCAATGTAGGTGCTTCCTAGTTAAATATGGAGCACCATGTTACATATATCTTCAATTGTAGGATGTTAGATCTACGGTGAAGATTCAATTTTTTCTCTCCTATTTTTTTTCTCTCTCTTAAATCAAGTCACCATATATTAAAAATCCTACGGTTAAAATCGTAGGTAACCTGGTGCTCCCTAGTTAAGTAGGGAGCACTCCCATTTTTTTCTATAAGGGTTCAATGTAGGTGCTTCCTAGTTAAATAGGGAGCACTATGTTACCTATATCTTCAACTGTAGGATGTTAGATCTACGGTGAAGATTCAATTTTTTCTCTCCTACTTTTTTTTCTCTCTTAAATCAAGTCACCATATATTAAAAATCCTA
>LTAE01002605.1:0-20300 GCA_001647135.1 Pontederia paniculata | reverse complement strand
TATATAATATAATATATATATATATATGGGTGTACCGTGCCCTCATTCTTCATAAATGAGTCGATTACAGTTAGATTTTATTTTTTAGATTTATAAGGCAAAATTGTTACATCTATAAAGTTTGGGCATATATCTAAGTTGTTGCAACATTGTTGATTGGTCCAAATAGTATCAATTTAATCTACAATAAGAACATATTAAGTAATTGAATTTTGTAAACACAGTTAAACTCTTTTATTCTCAAAGGGCCACTCAGTTAAGCGAATAAGATCAAAGATTAAGGTGGTCGTAATTTCCACCATTTAATCAAACAGTTTAATTTTTTAAGATCTAAATGCAAATTGTTTAACTCCCCAGAGTCGTAGTTTAAAATTTTAGATCATTAAAACGAATCAAATTTGACATCATGACATAAACTCTTAAATTCTAATTATAAAATTCATACTTTTAAAATAGTAAAAAATGATTCTATCAAAATTCTAAAATTCAATAAATTTGATGCAATAATAAGAAAGCAAAAATATGAGATCACCATGAACTTCATGAGCTACCCAAGAACACACTCATCCGAGTTGGATCAAGGAGGTTGGAGCAAATCATGAATTAGCAAATTTTAGTTCAGGAACAAGTCCATTAGTCATACACGATCAATCATCATGGCTAACGTTGACAAATACTTAGCAAGCAAGGCCATTAGCATATATCCTTTTCAGAAACATTGTTAAAAAAATACAGCGATTTCTTAAAATGTCGAATTTCAAATATGGGTAAATACTTGGATATGGTCTACTAACTTTGCATCTACATGGGGCCATAAGGAGGAGGCTGAAGAGCCATCTGAAGAAGGTGCATGACAATACACTGACAAAAAAGGACCAAGAGAATCTAAATATTATCACCTGACAGATCTTTCACTAATGCTGTCAGCGATCTATACACCAAGTGCAACAAAGATGGCCTGTGTTTCACTTATTTTTCCTTCACAAAATAGAGCATCCTTTTTGTCCCTTTTTCTTGTTCTTCTTTTGCTTTGGAGGTTGAAGTATAACTTTAATGGCCGCATCGAAAACTGACTTGACATTCTACATCGGAGAAGTTAGCCTTAGATGAATATTTGACAAGAAAGTTATGGTAATCATATGAAATGCCCACAAGATATACCAGTTGAGTCTTTGAACTGCATTCGATGTAATATGGTGCACCTATTGTCTTCTTTAGTTCCTCTCCCTACAGTTCAGGATGGGAGGGAACAATCTTTCATGAGCCATAATTTGACAAAAGAATCAGATGATGTAATCAACCAAAGTTAATTTACCTGTGCAGTTGAAATGGGTACAGCACCAGGATGATCGATGAAGAACTGCTTATCATCCCGAAGATCTGTGAGCAACAGAAACTTCTTAGAAATATTGAAAGTGCTAGAAAGATATCAGCAATAAGAAGATTATACCATACACTACAAAACTGAAGCATAGTAGTTTCCATCAGCAAAAGAGGCGTCTGAAAGTGCCATGTTACTACCTTATTGTTTGACTTGAAAATCTTGAATAAGAATATGAAAAAAGAATGAAAAAACAATTGATTCATGTGGTAATCAAATAAATGAAATTGCGATCCCAGATTATCAATTATGTGCACAATAAAATAAAGAAATATATTAAAAATATTGTACAAAAGAAATTTAGAGTTTTTGTGTCATAACAATCACAACTAATGCACCTAAAATATAGTGCATTCATAATCCAATGGTGAATTATCATACAAGTATTCTCTTAGACCTTTTCTTTATCTCACGCACTTGTATTTTCAAGTTGCATAAACTTAAGCAGTCTAAGACAAGTCTAGCAAATGAACCAACCAGGATATGTGCATACAAACCATTTACTCTTAATTGACAGTATCTTTTGTTCTTTCAGTATTTTTAGTAATTTTTCAAGTTCCCTGTCAAGGAAAAAAAATCAAGTTATTTCAGTATAGATCAAGTTTAGTTTGCTATTGATGCTGATTGGTCTACACTCAATATGGTTTCAGTGACAATTTTTTTATTGGCCCTGATCCATGCAACCTCTCCCTCATTGGTCACTTCTCACCAACAAATCTGTAACTCTGCCTTCTCCTCTCCGTGGTCTCATTTGCTCGATTCACTCTCCATGCAACAAATGCCTGAGCCCCTCTTATCACCGCCCAATCAACAACATGATGGCATCAACACGTCAGTAACAAATTAGCTCGAATAGTATCTGATGGCACTTTTTTTCTAAGGTTATAAAGAGAAATAAATGCAGCTGAACTGATCATCAAACACTGAAACCCTAACACTTTAACTACCTATCCAAATTGGAGTACACCACATCAGCATGCTGACTGCGAGTCTGGAGCATCACCTCGCCTTCTTCCTTTGCTGCACACAGCACTGCTCTAGACCTCATCTTCAACCGTTCATTTCTATAGAAGACTAACATCTATTTCGTTTTCGCAGTTTTACGATCTATAATTTGCATTTCTTTGATCTGCAGCATATTTTATTGTTTAAGTTTCCATATGACATCTTCTAATGAAACAAATTCATATATACAATTCATTTATTGTCCTAAGTTTTTTTTAATTTGTTTATGTTCAGCTCATTAGTTTTTTTAACATGCAAAATATGTCACAATTTCTAAATATCCCTCCTTGGATTACATTCCTATTCAGTAGTTTAAAATTTAATTCCAAAAGTAGAAATTTAGCATGCATGTTCTGAACATTTAACAACATCAGTCTTGTCTCATTTTATCTATCAACAAGGGAAGTCTCAGAACAAACTCATCACTTTTGTCTCTCAGTGGACCAAACCTTTATGTTCGTTTTTTATTGATTGCAAATCAGTTTAAAAACATGATTCTGTGTGTTGTTAATGGTGAATATAAACTATCTATCAGTAATACAGAGATTTATAGTTGAAGTAACTCAGATACTTGAATCCTGGTTTAAGAAGATAATTTTTTCATGAGCCATGAATTATGGAATGTTTTGCAACTCAGCTGTTTCTTAAGAGAGTGCAAAGCTATAAAAATCATGCTGAAACATCAGAATATGTTACAAACGAACCCAAAAGGAAAATATAATGCCTTTTCTATAATTTTCTAGTGTAATTACTGGATTAAGGGTGGAAACAACCAGTACAATTTGTTCTAGAATCAGTAAAATGGAAAGAGGTAACTCTTATTAGTTTTCTTTAAAGATTTACTATTGCGTGCCAAAAGAATAATTGTGAAAGACCATTCAGCATTAAGAAAAAGTATTTTAATAAAAAAAATCAACAAATTTTAGTGCTACTAAGGAAAAGAGAACTTACCAAGCTTTGTTCCAACAAGAATAATAGGAACCCCAGGGGCATAGTGTCTCAGTTCTGGAATCCACTGAAATGATAAAACTCGTAAATGTAGGAGATGCAAAAACGAGTGCCAACAGGGGAAGAAGAGTCATAGTGTATGCAGAACAAGTAACATGTCTCCAACCTTTTTAGCAACATTTTCATAACTGGCCTTACTTATAAGAGAAAAAGCAAGAAGAAAAACATCAGCACCACGATAGCTTAAAGGTCTTAGTCTATTGTAATCTTCCTGGCCTGCTCTAACAGAGAAACGTATCAGAATATAAGTAAAGGGAACATAAAATATAACTAAAAGGTGAATCCAGGAAAGAGGCAGAAAGGAAATGTTACCTGCTGTATCCCACAAGCCTAAATTAACAGTGTTTCCATCCACCACCACATTGGCACTGAAATTGTCGAAAACCGTGGGCACATAATCCTGATTAAAAAAAATAAAAAATATCAAATCTATAATTCAAATATTAGAATAAAGAAATGAAGAAAAAAGGTACTTGAAGGTCAATTGATTATAACGCCAGCTACACAATTATATCCCAACAAAATATGAACCATTGTAGACAAGGCTTCTCAAGGACTCAGCAACCATATAATATGAAGAAATGAGATGCATATTACCTGCCTGAGGAAGATACACCTATTGAGAAAGCATAGGATGATTTAAAACAAGTGATAGAAATATATGTCTAAAGAACATTCTTTATCCAACCAAGAACAAAAGTTCCAACTTTGCCCTACACTCAGAAAATGTTGAGTAGAAATCACAATTCCGACTTCAGATGAATATTACAATTCTGCACAATGTCATCCTTTAACATAATCTTCTTAATCACTCAGGAATTATCAGATACTTCCACAATTTTGTAGGCACACTCTGAAGGTTTCAAAATTGAGAAAAAAAAATGTCAATAGTCCTCTTTTCGCATTCCTTACAATCTGACTCTCTTACGCAAACAATGTCAAGCAACATTTCAACTTCCTAAAACTCTTCGGCATCAAACGAGAAAACAACAAAATATTAGAGGCTTGCAAAAGAAAATTAGCTAACAAGTCAGAGTTCACTATTCTAAGTAAAAAGAAGAAAAAAACTCGGAATTTGACAGAATGTGCGACCTTCCAATCAAGACGACACCTTTCGACTTCCCCAATGATCAAAAGACGTAAAGAATTCACAAGAATGACAAAAAATATACATCTCAATCATGGAACTCACCGTGGGGAACGTGTTGCTGGTGTAGGAGATCAGCATGCAGGTCTTCCCGACGGCGCCATCCCCCACCGTCACGCACTTTATAAACCGCGACGCACTCATCTCCTCTCCCTCCTACTCGGATCTCACAACTCGAGGGCTCCAAAAGACGCCTCCTTTCTCCTGTTCGACTCCCGCGGACGACTCCAAATCACCGCATGCGCTCCTCAAAACCACCCCCGGCGTGGAAACCCACACCAAAAACCGATCAGAAATCAATGAGCAGAACGATCTGCAGCATTGGGTTTGTGAAGAGGTCGACGAGATCTATGACGAAATGCCTGAGAGGAAGACTTGGAAGGCGCAAAGGTGGAGGACGACGAAGCAGCGGTTGAAGCGGTCGCCGGCTCTCCCGCAGGCATAATAATGCGCCCAGTTTATAGTAGCAATAATTGTCATGTCATTCTGTTGTTTTTTCAAAAAAAAATTATTTATTTATTTATTTATTTCAAACAACAAAATTATTTTTTTGTCAATCAAATAAATTTTTTTATCATAAAAATGTTTTTCTCAGTAAAAAATTGACTATTTTATGGGATTTTTAAGTATCAAGGCCTTCTTTTCCTTGGAGAAAAAAATATCATTGTTGTGTACATGTTAGAAAAATATTCAGGTATATAAACCTCTTCTAATTATTATTTTTTAAAAAAAGGTGTTATTTTGCATACTAATTGGTGAGTCTTCATGACAGCTAAGAAATCTTTTGTATCCCTTGTATATATATATATATATATATATATATATGACTCACTAACAAATTGCATGGTATATTGGCATACACCAAGGAAGGGACAGTTGGATTTGTATAATATATATAGAATAAATAAATTTGAGTTCCTTATTTACTCCCTTGATGTGTGGTGACAGCTTATTCACAATTATGCCTCCTTTAAACTTTTGTTAGTTGTGATCTTTTAAGAGAGAAAAAAAATTATTTTTACTTACCACCAAACCATCAATTTCATCATGTACGGATTTTACTATATCTTTATTAAATTAGTGACAACTACTCAACATTAAATAAATAACATTAAATAACTTTACAGAAAAATAAAAAAAATTACAGTTCCACATTAATCCCTATTTGGAATATCTTGGAATTATGCCACACAATTTAAAAAAAAACTATTAGACTTGTGCATAAATTAGTTTCCAAATGTTTTTATAGTTGTGTAAATAAGATATTATTATTAGGGGGCAGAGAGCGTGTAGCATATTTTTAGTGTAGTGCGCGTAGCGTACAAAAAATAACATTATTATCTATAAAAAAAATTTGAACATTATTCTTTTGTACAAAAAATGTCGTTACTTTTTACGCTACATATTTTTTTCCCTTATTATTTTCTTAATAACTAAAAACAGTTGAACCAAGCAATTGCTTGTAAAATTTAAAAAAAAACGATGGAAGAACGATTCAACAGTGTTGTCATGTATAAAAATATTTCTAATGACTTAAAAAAATTATTTTGAGAAGAAAATATTGAAAGTGAACACATTACAGGTTAGTTACTTTTTCTGTATTTGATTATACATATAAAAATGTTCTGCCAGAGAAGACATCTGATTCAAGTGACAGTTTTATTTCTCCATGCCAAATAATAACACATTGTTCCTGATACAAGAAACTTGGTGCTGATTAGCAAATGATAAACTACATTCAGTTGGAATATTGGTAAAATGATAAGTTTGCCAGTCATTTGTTTTTTCTTTGGAGAGAGAGAGAGGAATAATTGCTAGAATCAGTCATCAATGTGGCTGGGGCATGAAGGATTGCAAGGGTATGGACAATCAATCTTCTTAGAGGTATCAC
Organism: Pontederia paniculata; assembly: GCA_001647135.1. Classification (NCBI taxonomy): domain Eukaryota; kingdom Viridiplantae; phylum Streptophyta; class Magnoliopsida; order Commelinales; family Pontederiaceae; genus Pontederia; species Pontederia paniculata. Next base: position 13,868 of record LTAE01002605.1, on the reverse strand, counting down.
GGTCGTAAAACCAGTCTCCCACTGCTTTTCCAATGGCCTGCAAAAAATTAGTAAATCAAGTTATTTTGGTGACAAGAATGACATGTAATAATTCCTTGTTTCAATCTTTTCTTTAGTAAACCATTTCTTGCCTTTTTTTTTCAAAGAAATTGCAGGAACAGTTCTTTTCAGACAGAAAAGTATATTTGAACAATGAACCAAATTGTTTAACATGTATACTAAAGCTAGTTATATGTATAGTAGACTATATGTAACTCACTAAATTGACAAGAAGAGCACAATTCTCTCTGCATAATATTGAAGCATAAGCAATGTTGGATAACAATCAAGCATTATCGATCTTCGAAAGGATGGATGCAAATCAAAGAGTAGGCAGTCATCACTTACAATCCTGTTGACAAAAGGACCAGTTCCTGCCCATGTATCCTGGCTTCCCGACTGGCAGTGAGCATGACATGAGTCGATGAACATGCCTCCTGATCCCGGCAGTACACCGAGAAATTGTGACCTGTAACCTGTTTTGGAAGGAGGATGTCACTAGTCAATCATTGAGACATTGAAATGTATAGCTTGTTCTTTCATCAAACAAACTAACAAGAGCAGCTTGATACTTTTTATAGTTAGTACAGTATAAAATACTTTGCGAACCTTGGAGTGTCTGGAGTTGGTTTGAAGAGCATTTCTTTATGTCAAGCTTGCAAGCAGCCCACGATTTGCCTCGATCAGCTGAACTTGGTGCGAGAATGTTCCTGATCTGTGATTCATTCAGGAGGAAAAAAACAGACTTTACTAACTGGCATATGAAGCATTCTCTCTGTAAATGACCATTACATGTATCTGCATTTTCTATCATATCCATGTACATGACCAGAAGTATGAAATCATACAAAAAGATGACAGGGATCTTGCTTGCAAGAGCTAACTGGATCAAGATGAACAATTCAAATTCTCAAAAGCTAATTGGATTGTTTAGGGTATTTACCTGCCATGCATCATATGCTGAATTCAGCACAAACAAAGGTGTGCGCATCTGAGGCACCACATACTGTGGGAAGAAACACTGCATGCCATTTTGCAAAAACTAATAAGAAACTGCATAGCTTCAAGTACTCCAACTATGTTGTGGAGAATATAGCTCACCATGTTTGCTGGTAATCTTGAAGTGCATGAAGAAGGCAAATTCTTAGCGGAGCCCTGGATAACATATAAAAGATGGCTGAGCATAAATGCATTTGTTCATTCTTTTGAGCCATAAGTAGTTATACCAGAGACGACATGGCCAGAGGTGACTTGGAGTCAGCTTAGCAAACTTATTCTGAAGTTTGTAGTGCAATTATATTAAAAGGAAATGGATAAAAATTTATACATACATGAGTATTCACTACATCACTGTAGAAGGATTTGATAGAATCAGCTCCGGAAATATCCTTCCTGTCAACCAAAGTTAATGAAACTTTAGAATTCATGTTACTTGCACCAAAATGAACAAATTGACTAAGAAATGATCAACATAGCATGGAAAGTAAAGATGACTCACGCATCAATAAAATATCCTGCATCTGATAGGCATTTAACTTTTGCACCAGCAGGAAGAAGGTCTCGGAACTTATCGCAATGCAGTATGGAAGCCAAACCACCTGCTGAACAACCAGAAAGAAGAGCCTGCAAAAATTTATGTATAAGGACGACATAATGTATGTGGATACTGTGCAAATTCCACTAAGCAAAAGCACCTACATTTTGTGCCCTGTTCATCCCCTTTGCCAATAAATCTTCGATAACGGCAAGCCAAAGCCTACCTCCTCTGTAGTGAAGATTTGTTTTCTATTGATACATAAAGAAATATTATTGAGATAAATATCAATGTGCACAAAGTGCATACATTTTTACACACGAGATAAAGATAACTGATCATATAGGATTTTAGATAAGATGTATTCTTACGGGATCTACAGCTTCTACATCCCCCGTAAATGATGAACCATCACAGTAACGAATCTTGACCCTATTCCAGTTATAGAAATCTGTGTATATTCAGATCGGGAAATTAAAATTAGGTTCAAAAGTAGGCTAGCATTTGGCTAGAAAATTTCTTATAATCATTACTTGTACATGCAAATGAGAATCAAACTAGTACTTCAGTTCAACATGAAGAGCATCTTGATGACAGTCATTTACATTATTTCCATTTTAGAACTTTGAGAGTAGCAATCAATATTATGATGGCTGTTTAATAGTATGATCATATATTCAACTTCTGCATCTTTATGTCTCAGTAGTTTCCAGTCAGCTATTTCAAGTAGAAAGAAAAAAGAAATTATTTGAATCATATTTGTTCTTCATTTTCTGCTTGTTATCCTAACTTGGGATCAACGCTATTAAGTCTTCAATTCAGTTTCTGATTTTAAATGCATTGTTTGAATTTCTGATTATCTACTTGTCAACGTACTTGGATTGGAACTTTGAACCCCGCCAAGAACTCCAGAGAATGATAGTGACTGCATATGCTTAGAAGAGCCTCTGAAAGTGTCCCGTCGAGCTAAACACTCTTGGGCATTCCTGCACCATCCTCCTCCCTGCATAAAAGAAGATAGAGAATTGAGGCAAACAACAATTTCACTTCATGAGTGACCATTAATTCTTTCTTTACTTCTTGCAGTCAATCTTGAGGTTGTAACTGTGTCCTTTAAATAATAACTGTGAAATAAGATGTACACACCTAACCATACTTATTAAACGTTCAACATGTTAAGAAAATTTCTGCACTATTTCATCTATATTTGAAATCTCATGACTAACAGTCATGTTTAAAGCCCATAATCAGTGTGTCGTAAAGGTCTTATTCTATATACAGCAAGAAATGAGCTCCAAAATGGCAGAAAGCAACAAAAGTAAAATCTCAATAAACTGTTTGGATATTTTCAACAAGTACTGAACAGATTAAGGCTGAATTGAGCATTCCAGATAATCAATGAACAAAAGAAAGCAAATTGTAGGCTCAGGAGATCCTACACACCTCCATGTGAACTATCCAGTTATTCGCCCCAGAGCCGAAACCTGGAGATAAATGATAAGCTGGGGGACTTCCATCCAAACACACTGCAGAATTCAGAAGCAAAGCTGTTACTTCAAACTTTCATAGAAAATGTTTCCGCGAACTGTGAGAATTGAAATAGTATCAATTGTATATGCCTATAGAATTAATCGGACCTGCTCCTTTGGCGACTGCGCTTTGCAAAATCGTCATGGGCACATCTCCATACGCTTTTTGTGAGCTCAGCAGATACAAAATACAGATGAAGAGATAGGTCCAAGTTCCCATTTTATCAGAGATCATGCTGTAGGACAAACTCGAATACATTAGTTCTATGTTATGTTAATCATATGTAAGCTGTTAAAAACAGTAAAAATTAGAACAAAAAGAAAACAACTTAAAAATCCTTAGATTGCCACCTTTTTGTAGAAGAAAGACTGTAATTTCTATCTTTAAGCAGGTCATCTCATACTTAAAAGAAATCCACAAGAAGAAACCAGGACCAGATTGAACTTATGTTTAGTTGTTCATCAACATCAACTTCTAGATATCAGATCAGATTAACACAGAAAATGGTCCATTTATATGCATTCAGAGACTGTCTACATCAGTAACGAAGTGCATTTTTTTCCATAAATTATGCAGATTTGCCTCATTTTCATTCGCTGCACAAATTAAGGAAAAGGGAGAGGGGCATCTTACCAGGAGTGCCGAAGGAAGAAGAGTTGACAGCAGAAGTGGAAGAAAGAGAGAGCAAGCCCAAGGCTGCTTTGGTAGCGTGGGGAGGCATCCAGAGAGGAGTGCCTTTATGCTGCTTTGATGAGGGTGCAGAAAAGGCCAAACCCAAGGCTGCAGCTTCCTTGTCGCTGCCATGGCCCTGCGGTGGGAGGTCCCCATCGCTCGCAGTGTACTGTGGAGTCCACTGTAAACAGAGACACCGCGTGATGGGGCTGCTGTAACACACTACTCTTCTACTACTACTACTGCTACTCGTGCAGCTCAGTTACAGTGGGAAGCAGCTACCGGTTGGGCAGAGGCGTTAGAATTGTTTGATTACTTGAGGATGCCATTGGTGAGAAATCAGACATGACGACACATCCATTGGGCTACAAATGAATCAAGATTTATGGTGACATTATTTTATTTTTTTTAATTGTCACCCCAGTGTTCGAGTGCACTCTAGTCACTGGTTTGAATCTCCGCCCACTATCGAGCTTGACTATTTTGGTATCGTCCCGAATTACGTGTCTGACTATAGCAAGTGAAACTTTCGATGAAAATTTTCTACGTTCATAAATGCTCGAACTCGAAATATATGCTTAAACGATGATGAACCGTTAATCACTTCATCACCGTTAATTATTCCACCCTGATCCATTAGTATTATGACATAATTTTGACTGCTGTCGAATCTTGAACCGGGGGCGGGCATATGCAGATGACATGGGTAGCTGTCAGAAGCACGTTGTTGTGATTGGCTTTTGTTTATTGGGGTACGGATGTTGGTTGGTTTTTGACTGTGGGAAAGCAGATAAGGCAACCAACAGGGTATTATTATTTCTCTGTCGGTGGCATGGCCCCGCCCCCCTCAAGGAAAAAGGGTGGTTCAGTCATCCATCTCCATCCATCCACACTTTCTTCCTCTTCATCCAAGTAGGAAAAAATATATCGACCCAAAAAATAAAAAAAATAAAGTAGGAAAAAAGATCATTTATATGGACAATACTGTACCCTACTCTACTCTAATCTAGTGTGTGATTATGAAAATAACATGGCTTAACAATATGATGAGTCGCAATCAAGGAGCTTCTCCTTATCTCCTATCTTTAACTTGCTTTCCCCTCTTTTTTTTTCCTTTTAGAAGCCTTTTTCGTCTTTGATTGCTGGGCTCTTTCTTTGGAACTTAACGATACGGAATTTCAACACTAAGATAGTAACACGTAAAAAAAGAATTTCTGTGTGGGAGTCTCTATTAAGCTGTTATTCTTTGAGTTTCCTATTATTCTTTCAGTCAATAAAAGTTCAGTAATTTCAATATTCGATAGGTAAGTTGATATTCTCGATTCGTCGAATCTTGCCTTTCATTTTTTGCATGTTAAAACTCAAGTGTTGAAAGTGAGTCTGAACTAACTTGGAAGTTCAATGAGTTTGCAGCACGATGATTATTAAAAGTCCTTGCTTCGAGAGTTGGGGAATGTAGTTGGTGGTCCATATTGGTTCGATTGTTAAGTAGAGTTATCAAAGCGCGCTTGTTAAGAGGGTATAGAAAAGAAGTTTTCGAATTATGAAGTGGTAAGTGGTTCATCATCACTTAAGTAGATTTCGAGTTTGATTGTAGAAAATTCTCATTGGAAACTTCACCTAATATAATCAAACACGCGATTGGGATGAGACAATAGATCTGACTCAACCTATGGATAATGTGCACTTTAACGTCGTACGACGTCACTAAGATGACAACTAAAAAAATATAATGGATGACTGATTAACTGAATTTGATTTTTAATTTCCTATCGGTTAAGTTACGAGGACCAAAAGGCTTCATTTGGTTGAAATCTTATTATGCACTTTTTAACCAAATAATTCAATTTATTTCATGGATCCAACAATATTAAATCTTATTATGCATTTTTATCCTCGATTTGTCGAATATTGCCTTTCATTTTTTGCATGTTAAAACTCAAGTGTGAAAAGTGAGTTTGAACTAACTTGGAAGTCCAATGAGTTTGCAGCACTACGATTACTAAAAATCTCTGCTTTGAGAGTTGGGGAATGTGGTTGGTGCCTCATCCTGGTCCGATTGTTAAGTAGAGTTATCAAAAGCGCGCTTATTGAGAGGGTATAGAAAAGAAGTTTTCGAATTATGGAGTGATAAGTGGCTCCTCATTGCTTAAGTAGATTTTGAGTTTGATTGTAGAAAATTTTCGTTGAAAATCTCACCTAAATAGTCAGGCACGCGATTAGGATGAGACAATACCACTATAATGGATCTGACTCAACCTGTGGACAATGTGCACTTTAACGTTGCACGACGTCACTAAGATGACAACTAAAAAAATATGATGGGTGACTGATTAACTAAATTTGAATTTTAATTTTCCACCGGTTAAGTTACGAGGACCAAAATATCTCATTTGGTTGAAATCTTATTATGCACTTTTTAACCAAATAATTCAATTTATTTCATGGATCCAACAATATTAAATCTTATTATGCATTTTTATCCTCGATTTGTCGAATATTGCCTTTCATTTTTTGCATGTTAAAACTCAAGTGTGAAAAGTGAGTTTGAACTAACTTGGAAGTCCAATGAGTTTGCAGCACTACGATTACTAAAAATCCCTGCTTTGAGAGTTGGGGAATGTGGTTGGTGCCTCATCCTGGTCCGATTGTTAAGTAGAGTTATCAAAAGTGCGCTTATTGAGAGGGTATAGAAAAGAAGTTTTCGAATTATGGAGTGATAAGTGGCTCCTCATTGCTTAAGTAGATTTTGAGTTTGATTGTAGAAAATTTTCGTTGAAAATCTCACCTAAATAGTCAGGCACGCGATTAGGATGAGACAATACCACTATAATGGATCTGACTCAACCTGTGGACAATGTGCACTTTAACGTTGCACGACGTCACTAAGATGACAACTAAAAAAATATGATGGGTGACTGATTAACTAAATTTGAATTTTAATTTTCCACCGGTTAAGTTACGAGGACCAAAATATCTCATTTGGTTGAAATCTTATTATGCACTTTTTAACCAAATAATTCAATTTATTTCATGGATCCAACAATATTAAATCTTATTATGCATTTTTATCCTCGATTTGTCGAATATTGCCTTTCATTTTTTGCATGTTAAAACTCAAGTGTGAAAAGTGAGTTTGAACTAACTTGGAAGTCCAATGAGTTTGCAGCACTACGATTACTAAAAATCCCTGCTTTGAGAGTTGGGGAATGTGGTTGGTGCCTCATCCTGGTCCGATTGTTAAGTAGAGTTATCAAAAGTGCGCTTATTGAGAGGGTATAGAAAAGAAGTTTTAGAATTATGGAGTGATAAGTGGCTCCTCATTGCTTAAGTAGATTTTGAGTATGATTGTAGAAAATTTTCGTTGAAAATCTCACCTAAATAGTCAGGCACGCGATTAGGATGAGACAATACCACTATAATGGATCTGACTCAACCTGTGGACAATGTGCACTTTAACGTTGCACGACGTCACTAAGATGACAACTAAAAAAATATGATGGGTGACTGATTAACTAAATTTGAATTTTAATTTTCCACCGATTAAGTTACGAGGACCAAAATATCTCATTTGGTTGGAATTTTATTATGCACTTTTTGACCAAATAATTTAATTTATTTCATGGATCAGACAAAAATGTTTCTTTGCTGAAAGTAAAATATTCCATCTATTATCAAGACTAGAGTTAGTCTAAGTGGATTAAGGTTATAAGAATCAAGCATTTTACTTTAGAAAAAAAAGGTTATAAGAATAAGAAATGGATTAATAAATTTTATTTCACAAATAATTTAGTTGCTATCAAACGGGGCCAGAAAGAAGTAATAGAATACATGTATTGGCAATGAGATTGCTCAGATGTACGCTACTTGCGAGTCCTTTGTCTCTGCATAATAATGTGCAAAAAGGCAAAGATCAATTTTGTACACCCCAAAACTTTCCACAAGTTGAGAAACATGACATAATTTTGAGAGCGAGAGAAGAGAAATTTTAACATTTATACACTTTTATATCCAATTTTCTTGGACAACCCAAAAAAATAGACCAATTCAGTTTTCAAAGAAGAAAAAAATATAAATAAAAAATAAATAAAAAAAAACATAAAAAAGAGAAAGATAAGTCGGACAAAAACAAATTAAGGCCCATAAATAAAACGATGAGAGTTCCAAAGAAAACAAGTTAGGCCCATCAATGACACATCGAAGGCCCAGTCCATACTCAAATATACCGCTGCATTCGAACACTTGGAACCCTCCAAATGCCGACCATTTCCGTAACCTTTCAGGTTTCAGCAGCAAGCAAGCGGCCATGGGAGTGAAATAGAAGTCTGATGAGACCGCTCTCTCTGCTCGTCTTCGCGCCATCCAAAGACTTCCTCCTCCGCCACCGCCACGGCCACGGCCGCCGCCGCCTCTTCCGCTCCGTCTCCGCCTCCCTCGTCGCAGCCTCAACGACCATCGCCGACGACGACGCGTCCTTCGTCCGCCTCCTCGATCAATGCGGCGCCCTCCCTGCTCTCCGCTCGCTCGACTCCCAGCTCCGCGGCTGCCGCCGCCACCTCCTCGCCNAATATGATGGGTGACTGATTAACTAAATTTGAATTTTAATTTTCCACCGATTAAGTTACGAGGACCAAAATATCTCATTTGGTTGGAATTTTATTATGCACTTTTTGACCAAATAATTTAATTTATTTCATGGATCAGACAAAAATGTTTCTTTGCTGAAAGTAAAATATTCCATCTATTATCAAGACTAGAGTTAGTCTAAGTGGATTAAGGTTATAAGAATCAAGCATTTTACTTTAGAAAAAAAAGGTTATAAGAATAAGAAATGGATTAATAAATTTTATTTCACAAATAATTTAGTTGCTATCAAACGGGGCCAGAAAGAAGTAATAGAATACATGTATTGGCAATGAGATTGCTCAGATGTACGCTACTTGCGAGTCCTTTGTCTCTGCATAATAATGTGCAAAAAGGCAAAGATCAATTTTGTACACCCCAAAACTTTCCACAAGTTGAGAAACATGACATAATTTTGAGAGCGAGAGAAGAGAAATTTTAACATTTATACACTTTTATATCCAATTTTCTTGGACAACCCAAAAAAATAGACCAATTCAGTTTTCAAAGAAGAAAAAAATATAAATAAAAAATAAATAAAAAAAAACATAAAAAAGAGAAAGATAAGTCGGACAAAAACAAATTAAGGCCCATAAATAAAACGATGAGAGTTCCAAAGAAAACAAGTTAGGCCCATCAATGACACATCGAAGGCCCAGTCCATACTCAAATATACCGCTGCATTCGAACACTTGGAACCCTCCAAATGCCGACCATTTCCGTAACCTTTCAGGTTTCAGCAGCAAGCAAGCGGCCATGGGAGTGAAATAGAAGTCTGATGAGACCGCTCTCTCTGCTCGTCTTCGCGCCATCCAAAGACTTCCTCCTCCGCCACCGCCACGGCCACGGCCGCCGCCGCCTCTTCCGCTCCGTCTCCGCCTCCCTCGTCGCAGCCTCAACGACCATCGCCGACGACGACGCGTCCTTCGTCCGCCTCCTCGATCAATGCGGCGCCCTCCCTGCTCTCCGCTCGCTCGACTCCCAGCTCCGCGGCTGCCGCCGCCACCTCCTCGCCGACCCCTCCGTCCAGATCAAGCTCATGCGCGCCTCCGCTGCGTGCGGCGACCTGGCTCTCGCCCGCCGCGTCTTCGACGAAGCGCCGTGCAAGACCACCATCTTCTTCAACGTCATGATTCGGAGCTACGTCAATCTCTGCCTCTACCGCGATGCCCTCGGACTCTTTGCTGAGATGGGGCGGTGGAGCGGCGCGAAGCCCGACAACTACACGTTTCCGTGCGTCCTCAAAGCCTGTTCGGAGTGTGAGTATCTCACGTGCGGCCTCCAGGTCCATGCCTCTGTTACGAAGCTTGGCCTTGACGCCAATCTGTTCGTAGGTAATGCGCTCATCACGATGTACTCAAGGTGCGGAGAACTATTGGATGCTTTTAGGATGTTCGATGGAATGCCGAACAAAGATGTTGTGTCGTGGAATGCGATGATTGCTGGCTATGCATGTAGCGGTCATTTTGAACAAGCGATTGAGATCTGCAAGGATATGGTGGCTGTAGGAGTGCCGAGACCTGATGCAGGTACCATGGCCAGTATCTTACCTGCTATGACCAACAGTCAGCGGGAGAATATCAATTTTTTGAGGAGAGTGTTTGATGAAATGAGAGTGAAAAGTTTAATTTCTTGGAATGCGATGATTGCCATCTATGCGAATAATTCTATGTCAGCGGAGGCGCTGGAGATTTATTTGAGAATGGAGATGGAAGGGGTGGAGCCTGATGCAGTTACCTTGGCCAGTGTTCTTCCAGCTTGTGGCGACTCATCGGCTTTGGTGGTAGGGAAAAATATCCATGAGCTCATCAAGAGGAGAAGAATGATCCCCAACATGGTCCTGGAGAATGCTCTGATGGATATGTACGCAAATTATGGATGCTTGGATGCTGCAAGGGAAGTCTTTGATGCTATGAGCAGGAAGGATGTTGTGTCTTGGACTTCGATCATATCTGCTTATGGAATGCATGGGCGAGGTTTCGATGCAATTTCCCTCTTTGAACAGATGCAGGAATCGGGCATAATTCCTGACTCCATTGCATTTGTTTCAATCCTGTCAGCTTGCAGTTATGCAGGCCTTCTGGATGAGGGCAAGTACTACTTTAGCACTATGACCAATCGGTACCATATTGTTCCAAGGATCGAGCATTATGCTTGCATGGTGGATCTTCTTGGCCGTGCCGGAAATATTGATGAGGCTTACAATTTTGTCAAACAGATGCGCGTGAAGCCAAACGAGAGAGTATGGGGAGCTCTTTTAGGTGCCTGTCGGGTTCATTCCAATATGGAGATTGGTCTGATTGCAGCAGATAAATTGTTTGAGTTAGTTCCTGAGCAATCAGGCTATTATGTTCTTTTGTCTAACATGTACGCCAGAGCTGGCAGATGGGAGGAAGTGACATCGGTCAGGAATGTGATGGTGAACAAAGGGATTAAGAAGTCTCCAGGTTGCAGCAATGTTGAACTCGGGAATAAGGTGCATACATTTCATATAGGTGATACATCACATGAACAGTCCAAACAGATTTATGCGAAATTGGATGATATAATGGCGAGGTTGAAAGAATTGGGTTATACTGCTCATACAGAGACAGCTCTTCATGATGTTGAGGACGAAGACAAAGCAGGACATCTCTCAGTACATAGTGAAAAGCTTGCAATTGCTTTCATGCTGATAAATACTACTTCGGAGACTCTAATCAGGATAAAACTGAACCTTCGGATGTGCGGAGACTGTCATCTTGCTGCCAAGCTCATCTCAAGCATGATGAAGCGTGAGATCATCCTCAGGGATACCAATAGGTTTCATCATTTTGTGCATGGAGTTTGTTCATGTGGGGATTACTGGTGAAAGTAGAGGTTCAAGGATTATGGCAGACTCGCCAAACTGTTTTGCCATACCTCATTTGTGATCCATAGAAATGTTCAAGATCAAGGGAAAAAAGAGAGAGAAACACAAGGATGAAGTGCATTAAAGACAATTCTACACAATGTTTATGTTTGGTCTCTTGGGCTTGTGAGTTGCTTGTTATATATGTGAAATTTTATGTTAATTTTTCATGATGTGGAGCACAAAGAAACTTCAGTTGGTTTGTGTTACAATGAGAAAAACGTGATTCTATTATCTTGAGCTCTCTTGGCTACATGCTTGTATGATTTCAACTATCTATTCTTTTATATTAAAATGTCAATATAAAACTTTTGTCATTCTCCTCTCTTGTAGATTTTAGATCGTCCCTTTTAGCTCTTGAAGAAAAGGAAACCGCAACGTCTACTGAAAGGTTTGAAAGGACAAAAATACAAATCGAATGATGAAGTTTCCAATTGATCAGATTTAATTATGAAGTCTGCATTTGATTTTTCTTTTTTGAAATATGGTTTTCTCTTCTCAAACCATTTCATTCTGACCATGCTTCATCTTATCTTTTGGATGTGACAATTATATGTTCACTTTGTGCATATCCCATTGCAAAGTCTTCCTTCCAGTTTGCCCTCTCCACATCCGAAAGCACAATTAGGTGGAACCCACTAGTAACAAAGTCATCTACGGGCCATTCCACCACTAGTAACAAAGTCATCTACTGGCCAAAGTGCTCCCATCGTGCTAATAATCATAATTAAGTTTAATTGGCACACCTAATTAGTAAAAGCGTAGTTCGAGTTAAGAGGCGAGAAAACTAATAGTCCAGAGTCGATCTTCAGAGTTAGAGAAATATTATTTCTGCTCTTTTACTTTGACTCTAGATTAGTCGGATGCTAATAGTCCTGTACACCAGAGACCCCTCAAGAGCATCAAAAAAATCATAACAATCATAAAATAAATTTGTTTCCCTCTAAGTTCTACAATTTTTTTATCTTTGTAAATATAGATTAAAAATTATTGTTTTCGATATTTTTTTTAAACATGGACGGACCTGAAATCAAAAAGTTAAGGAGTCAAAATATATAAAAAAAAATATTAAATTTTAGAAGAGGGGTTAAAATATATAATTAATATAAAGACATTAACAAGAATTAAATTTAAGCTCTCAAAATATTAATCAAAACTATTTATTCATTTGAGCAATTAGATAATTATATTTTTCTAATATATATNTATATATATATATATATGTCGAGACTTCAAAGTTAAGTATGGGTTCGCTCTTGTTTGTGGGTTCATTATAATCTTGTGCAGTGGAAAAGTGATAATGACCTTTTTAAGGTGGATCGACCGAGTCAGATTTTCGAACATTGATCACCAATGCGACTCGAGCCAAGTCGAACCACACCGAAAAGTGGGTGGGGCCACGTGATATTACATCCATCAATGTTGGAGTGCTGGATCCATATTCCCAACATAAATTGAGTTGATAAAATAAGAGAAAAGAAAATTAAAGATAGTTGCATTTATAATGTATATCAAATGTTTAATAACTTATCCCTTTTTCACCTTTCACACGAACTCAAATCATATTCTTAATTATTTTATCACCTCTTGTAGGTTTATTTATTAATCTGAAATGAAACTTAACGTTTATTCTTTTATTAATTTTTTGGGGTAGGCCTTATATTTTTATAACGTCCCTAAAAGCTTAGCGCAACTTCGAACTTTCTATTTTATCCTCCATTTTTTATTATATTATAAATTTATAATGAAATTGAGATTTTTTTTGCTTTCAAACTCTTAATACTAGTTTTAATTTCCTATTTTATCCTCCATTTGTATTATATTATAATGGGATGTGTTATTGTATTATCAACCAAAAAGAATCTCCAATATATATTGCTTCATCATGTACAATAAAAATCAAAGTTTCCCAATATTATCAACCAAAAATATCTCATATATATTTGATTTATTATTTTTATTGATAATGTTTTGAATCTTAATTGATGAAAACTCATATGATTTCTACGTTTTATAATTGCTCGAATATTGAAGTGACGCTCGAATATTGAAGTGACGAAATCGTCCGTCCCATATATAAACTTCCTAAGGTTCAAATTATGCATAATATATCATTCATTAATTTTTAATATTAAAAAAAGAATTCTAAAAAAATATTTAATCATCGTTTTCAAACGTACCTCAATTAAAAATAAAATTTGTTAAATTTATGTATCTTATCTGCACGTAATTTCTTTCTTTCCGACTATTTCTCATAACAATTTTCTACCACTTATTATTAATATCCAATACGTATATTTACAAAGGGAGCACACTTCTTGATACTAAAAGGCTGACGAAGTAAATATTAAAGCTTAAAAATATATCTTTTATTTTTTGTTTAACATGTAGTATTAATATCTAATCTCCTCTACCACTTTTGTTTCTTTCTAGAGAAACGCCAGCGATCCATCCGTCCAAGTCCAATCGAACGGCTGGCAGTCTCCGGACCAGTCAACTCAACCTGTCGTCGACTACCAGCACTGATCGGTCTCCCACGTCCGGCGCCTCTGCCCGGGAAACGAAGACGAGCGCGAGTAC
>LTAE01002604.1:0-42733 GCA_001647135.1 Pontederia paniculata | reverse complement strand
TGTGTGTGTGTGTGTGTGTGTACTTTTAATTTATATAATTCCTTTTATTTATTGTTATATATTTATATATAATAAATTTTAAAAGTTATCTTGTTTTAAAATAATATATGGCTTCAATAGGGAATGCCACTTTATTCCTTTTAAATACTTTAACGCTTTCTCATTTTGAAATTATGCTTGCTACCTCGCATGAAAGAGAATGGAAATGGAATAGCACATAACAAGAAAATAAAATATTTTCATTCATAGAACAAATATTTAAGTACAATCAGGATTTATGTAACCTTATAGCCTTGACATGTCTAATGAAACATCTCTAGGAACAGGTTTTGTGAATAGAACAATCATATTTTGATGTGTAAACACATAATGCATCATGATCCTATTTTTAATATTTTCTTGTCGTACAAATTTGTACTTGGTGTCGATATGCTTCCCTTTTTAGTGATATTTTTCCATATGTAATTACTTTTTGATTATCACAATACAAGGTAGTCTTCATCTCTTTCTCAAAAATCCTCAAATGTTGGAGAAATCTACTCAACCAAAGGTCTTCGTTTGCATCTTCAGAACCTGCCACAAATTCTGCTTCCATTGTTGACAATGCTATACATTCTTGCTTCTTGCTGCTCTATGTAACAATGTCATTGTTATGCAAGAAAACATAATCGGATATGGACTTGCGTTCGTCAACATCGTCAGCCCAATCAGCATCTATATATCCAGCTAATTTCAAACTACCTCCTTGATAACATAGTGCAAAATCAATGGTGCCCTTTAAGTATATGAATATTCTCTTGATCGTCTTTCAATGTTGGCATCCTGAATTTGACTGATATCGATTGATTAGGCCGATAAAATGACATAAATTCGGTCGAGTACACAACATCGCATACATCAGACTTTCAGCTAAACAGACATAAGGAAATGAGGACATGCTTGTCATTTTCTCTGGAGTCTTTGGACATATGTTAAGAGTTAAAGCTTTATTTATCACTAAGGAGTATCTATGGGTTTTCATTCATCCATATTAAATCGTTCAAGTATCTTTTTAATAAACATATCTTGTGAAAGAGTAAGAAATCATTTGAACGATCTCATTGAATTTTTGCTCCAAATATGTATGCTGCTTCACCCACATCCTTCATCTCAAAAGTAGATGACAACCATTTTTTTAATGGCGACTAAGTACTTCTTGTCATTCCCAGCTAACAGAATATCATCAACATATAAAGTTTGAAAAAATGAACTTATCGTTCGAGTCACAAATATAAACACAATGGTCTTCATCAATCATGAAGAAACCAAAATAAAAGATAATAGTCACAAATTTATCACCCTTGTTCAATTCAGCAATTATTTGCTTGGTGGCCATGGTTCTAGTATCATGTTCAAAATAAAATGGATATTAGTCTTATAGACAAGTCTTCTTGTTGCATATATTCAAAATTAATAAAAATGATAATATTAAAGGATGACATCAAGTAATAGCAAAGCTCTCACTATTCCAAAAATATTATCAAATTATAAAAGATAATATAATTGCGCGAAGGTACTAAACCTACAAGCCTCTACTACGTGTGCGCGGGGGTCTGGCTCGCGTGTCTTCACATGAGTCCCGCGGGCCTGGCCTGCTCGTCTGCACACGCGTTGCGTAGGCTTGGCCTGCGCGTTTGCACACGTCGCGCGGGTCTTAGCTTGCGCGTCACTATGTGCATCGCACGGGCCAAGCCTGCACAATAGCTCAAAAGGGCGCGCGGATATTGGCCTGCGCATCCGTGCAATTTTTTTAGTTTAAAATTAAGAGTCACCCTTTCTTTAAAACTATATATATATATATATATTCAAAAATATATATATTAAAATGTGTACTACATTTTCAGTTGATAGTAGTACAAATGACAACAAAAAATTTCAATTTTTCGTTCTTCGATTATGGCCATATAATCGAAGGTGTTAAATGAATTAAGAATTAATTTGTACAGTCCAAAAAGAGAAAAAAAAAGAAAACGGGAAGAAACTTTAGCGGCTCTAGTACCACTTTTAGTTTCTATAGGATAATTTGAATGGTATTATAAATACCTTGCAGCAGAAATATCAAAATTTTCCACGTTCAACTATCGTCATGTTTGCCATCGTTGAGATCTTGATCACGAAGAGAAAGAAGATCACTTATTCACGATCTAAAGTATCACGACTTGATGAACTTTGGACAGCAGTTCAAACATCATCCTGCACTTGCACATTATACCAACAACTCACACTTGTTGATGGCAAGCTATACTCTATAGAGAGTGTGCAAGCCAGTTATGGCAACTGCATAGTAGTGGCACATAAACTGCATTATGCACTTTCACGTCATGCACAACCGGAACATGCGGTTGTGTGTTATTGGCCATGAAGGGCGGGATTTACTTCCACAATCTTCCACTCGCACTTAATGGGCTATTATTCATCAAGGTCTGTACATGATAAATAAAATGTGCGACCCACGAGTACATACACAACGAGAGAACTATAATCTGTTAAGAATATATAGTATTCGATCACATGAGATCCATGAGAATTAATAATATCATCTGTTAAGGATTCATAGTTTATTTATTAACTTAAGAGGTAATGTTATGACTTATTAGATATGCATAACTGCTCAATCAACTTATGAGCTAACAATTATATCCAATTGTTTTGAAAATCAAATTTTTTTGTTGTGTTTTATATGGAAAACAAGTAAATTATTAGCTACACATTCCATGTAATTTGAATAGTCTTTGTGCTTATTTTCTTGCAAGTTTGTTAAATAACGAAACGGTATCCAAGTGATACATGATAATTTTAAGTGCACTGAAGGCGATTGGACACATGTTTGATCAGTTTCTTTCTTTTCGGTGGAAAGAGAAAACATATTTTATCTGGACCATCACTTCTCTAAAAAGATAAAAAGATATTTCATCTGGAGAAACTTGGATAGAAGAAAACTCATATTATAGCAATACTATGAGCAAGGACTTGAACACAATCATGGAGAATTATAGAGCGAGCCTAAAAGAAAATTTCTTTTTACTTAGGCACATATGATGCAATTCAACAGATTTATCTATGATGAACCCCGTGTTTCTTTTTGTTCCTCACAGTATAACATGAATCCAGGATATTATCAAACAGCAACTTTGGTACTTTACTGTGCTCTTACTTTACATGGACATAGCAACACAAGCATTTGAATGATTGCAGAACGAAATAACTTTCATTACAAAGAAATCCAAGATTTACAAAATAAGCTACCACCGAGGCCAGAATATCAGAAGACCCTCCCAAAAAAATGAACAGTTGGAACGCCTTCTCCATTAACCAAGGAAGCTTCAACTTCAACTATGATACACGGCCAAGTGAGCAGTGAACCCAGGATATCGCATCTTAACTTCAACTATGATACAAGGCCGGTTAAGCAGTGAACGGGGATGTCACATCTTAACTTCTACTATGATACACTGCGCGGATGTGTGAAGCCACTGTCCACCTAAAGGCCATAAGAAACTTTACAATGTACTATGCACAAGCGGCTGCACAATCTAGCCTTCTTCACAGCTGCTTTCTCTAACATCCAGCGGCCTTTAAAAAGTTGTCATATGGGCTCGAGGCGGGGAGCCTGAAGTATTGCGGTTGGTACTGCATGTCGGTGCAAACAACGAAGTTGCTACCTATATGTCTCTGTGGATATGCATCTACATTCTGATCAAGGAAAGGATTGCCACACTGCAAACATATGTACGTGCATACATTTGGTTATTACACACCACAAAGAGAATAAATGCTGAATCAAAGTCGAAATGACTTGAAAAAGTGGTAATGTGAGAATGCATCAGAGTAAATCTATAAGTAGCAGTCCTAAGGGTATACTCAATGGAAGAATTATGAGATACTGAAATAGTGGTTTACCGACGGACTATCACTTTCTAATATGTTAGGCATGCATAATTATGCTTTGTACCTTTGGCAGTTGATCTGTATAGAAACATGAGTACTGTTTCACTGAACTTTGGTCCTCAGGGTAGCCAAATACTATATCTTGTGTTTGTTGAGCATTTGCGAAAACTGACATTTTCTGTTGTTTTCCAATCATAAGAGCCTCACAGTGACTAGCCATTTCTTTATATGGTATATCAGGGGTGGTCGACTCTGAAAATCCTCCAAGTTGCCATGATGTGTCCAAAACCTGATTAAGTTCATGTAAGCATATGATAAATAAAAGTAGCCAAATTATTTACTGGTAAAGTAATACAGAACATAGATAAACATCTCAAACTGTACATCCACACCTCTGAGAATTGGAAATATTAGAAAAATGGAAAAGGAAGCTAAAACTATTACTCACAATTTATGCAACGACCCTCGAAATAATGATCATGCATTTTGAAAATCTTTTACAGTATAAAATAGAATATTGATGATCCACAACTGGAGAAAGTACCGTGTCTAAAAGCTGATTGACACTGAGAAGATTGGAAGCATCATCAGCCAACTTCGAGCTGGGATCACATATAACTTCGGATGCTTCTGGAAGTACATCATCTTCAATTGTGAAAAATGCATTTGTGACCTGTAATGAAGTAGCATATTTAGGCGAGTAAACCTTTTAACACAACTGAGAAAAAAAACATTTGGCACCTCCTGAGAATTGTCCTGTTTAGATTCAAATGGCAAAACCTGTCCAGGTGTTTCCATGAACTGAGCCCCAAGGGGGCAAATATCATCTGGCAAGAAGTCACTTAGAAGTTGTATTCTTATGGTGGACGATTCAGACTGCAAATGCAGGAGATTATCACATATAATCCTAAACAGTAAAAGCATTAGCAATAATATCTAGAAGAAATATATGTGATTACCTCTGTCAAATCTTCCAAACCATTCATAATGACAGAAACCATAGATTCTTTTGACTGGCTTTCTGTTAGCTGTACAGCCTGTAGGGACTTTAGACAATCATCATCATCGTCCTTTGACCCATAAACTTTCGTTAGATGATTAACTGTACTATCTATAGCTTGTAGCTTGGTGTCCGCGACCAATCGGAGAAATGGATCAATCTGGGTAGACACACAATTCATAAATGTTAGACGAGTTTGTTAATGTACTACTAGAAAGCTTACTATTGTGTCATTATGCTAAGTTATTTTGCTAATAGTTCATTTTCAGTGAACTTTTTCAGTGGAAAATAGTTTTATCTTCTATGGACATATCGAACTATTTTTTTGTTATAGTGAGCAATTTCATAATAATGCTGATGCTAGGAAATACAAATCTAGTGTGTCGTATACTCCTATTGCACAAAACAGAATACATACAGTTTTGTCACTAAGAGAGGACTTAGCAATTGGAACAAGAGATGCAATATTCAATGCCTTCGATGAAAATACAATCATAGCTGTTGCTAGTGTAAAGAGGGAACGCCGTCGAGATGGTGGTAGAGAACCTACAAATAAACACAGATAACATAAAACAAGGCACTTTGGTGACAAAAGACATCAAAAGAATGCGTACAAATAATATGCTGTTAAAATAAAATAGGGTTGATGACAAAACACAATAAAGGACAGGAAAATAATGGATACAAACTGATATAATACTTCCTACTAAAAGTGACAACAAATTTGGAGTGTTGTATCTAGCATACCTTCTGATAATTCAGAGATCTGAAACACAATAAGTTAGGGACTCTAAATTGGAAAATATGCTTTTTAATCTTACCCCCTTGTCCAAGTGAAATACTTCTTAAACAAAAAGCAAGCTGGAAACCCCGAGTAACAGACTCATAATTTGATGTCTGAAACATAAAGAAGAGCGCAACACACAGTTAGTGATACCCACATTATATCAGGTAGCTTTTTGGAGGTATATAATCAGATGATGCAGAATACTTTTTTGGAAACAAACTATGAAGCACAAAAATAGCAGTAGCAAAAGAACAACAACAACAACAACATCATCAACAACAACAACAACAACAACAACAAAACCTTATCCCACTAGGTGGGGAAATTAGAAACAAAGTTTACAAGAGAAGAAAGGGAAAAAATGTGAAAAGATGGTTGCAATGGAAATAAAAGAGTTTGAATACTGCTTGAAATAAATTATATCTATGATTTTGTTTGTGTTCAATTGTTGATTAGATATTTTTAAAGCCTTCTATACCCTAACAGATGGATGATTGGATGAAAGAAGCTCTTTCATTGGTGGAATCTCGATTTTGTATGAAAAATATACCTCAAGGTAAGAGAATAAATAATTTAACCTACTTAATTATGATATTTAGTGTATAAGAAGTTTGCAGTGATCAATCTCTTCAAAAAAGCCTAACACATTTGTATGAGATTTTTGTTTAAGAGCAACATGATGGGCTCTACTCTTAGATTATGCAGAAGCATTTGCTGATTCACCAGACTTCAACCAAACAAGAAAATCCATCAACTGACAATTCTCAAGCAGTTATCTGTCAATAGGCCAAACTGGTAAATGATATTTACCCATGTATCATAGCAATAGACAAGAAAAACCATTAGCTACCTGAGATGATGAAGGAAAATAGAGAAACTATGAGGGTGATGACATCACAAAGAAGCAACATACATTACCTTTACTTTAGAGAACAACAATGTCAAACTATAAGAATGAGCAATTGCTTCATAATTTTGGGGTGTGTTTCCTGGAGAAATGGCCTGAGCCCAGATGGAAGAAAGCAGAAGACTTATTTGACGACTGCTCAACCTCAGTGGAACTGGGTCCTGAATTTAAAACATAGTAAGACTTCATTTGCTGTGTGATAGATGAATTTGAACAACTACTTACATCAACAAGTCAACTAGCATATTTTGTTGAAAATGAAATATGTCAAGAGATATACCATCTCCTTACGTGTGTTCACTGAATCCTTGTCTGGTGTTACAGGTAAAGGAGGAGATTTCATGCTGCGAATCCGGCTTTGAGTTGACTGCAACTTATAAAATTTTGACTCTTGACTGTTATTCACAGGCCCCTGACTGGGGAGCATGTTGCCGATATTCTCTTGATATGTGTTTTCCTTCGGTGTGACTTTTTCCCTTCTCAGCTTATCAAATAAAGCAGCTGAAGATGAAAAGACAGAGACAGTCCTCGAAAGCGTCCGCCGAAGGTCATATGCTTCAGTTGATTCTGGAGATGACGAGCTAGGATATGGGCATACAGAAGATGGGACAAGAACAACAGAAAATATACGGTGAGCTCCTATACGAATTTCATGATCCTGGTGCACCATTGCTAAGAGTAATTGATGAAACAGAGATTCAGGAAATGCCTGCAAGTAAGAAGGAGCTAATTGAAAATTCAGACAACTTAGACAAATCATAAACAGAAGATATAGATATGTAAATATGTATTTTTTTAGAGGGGATATGTAACTAGGTGTTGAACGGACCTTGTTCTGATATGCTAAATTTGGCACTGATGCAATTATTTGAGCTGTACGATATACAGCAGAAATTGTTGATCTTGCCATTGATGCATTAATCGAGATATTCTCCAGCATTACAGCCATCATGTCAAGAACTGGACCAGCATCACCGATCTGTTTGGGAAACAAGACAGACTCATCAATTTAAATGGTCATTGTTTTCCAAGCCAAATTTAAACCTGTCTCATTGGGCATAGATGCTTAAGGTCTAAATCTTGTCCAAAATCATAAAACCATGACAACATTTTATACACGAACATTATCAATTCAGCAACAATACCTTTTTAGATAACTGAACGAGGCATTCATCAACTGCTTTACGGAAATTTTCATTCCACTTTGTAGTATCATTTCCCAACTCTTCCTTACCAAGTGCGCTATGCATGGTTTTTCTCAAATGTCTCACGAGATCAGTTATTGTACCCATTATTGCAACAGAAGCTTGAGCTTTTGATTGCTCAGCTAGACTGGATGTAACTTCAACAATATCTAGCTGAATGCCAGGCTGCTTTAGAACAGCCTTGTGCTCAAGATGCTTGACTAATATTGATATTAGTAAATGTGTGTTTTGTCCTGTAAGATGAGAACATCTCGTTAAAACATAACTAAATACAACTACATTGAAGAAAGTAATTTAAGAAATATTAAAATGCTAACCAGTCTTCTCCATCAGTAACTGCATATCAGATAAGACAAATAGCGCAAGACCATTTTGTCGTGACCATGAATCATTGCTATCAAAATATCTAAACAAAGACTCCAAGACACGTCGCACAGTAGTTGCCTCCTTGGCTAGCTTTGCCATGTTCTGCACACAGATCCTGGACCAAAAACTGGGGTTCTTCGTATCATCCCTGTTGAATATAAATGAAGATAAGTTATCATATTATGTGATACATATCCTATCACATCAGGAAGTTTGCATGTCTTACATAGTCAAATGGGCACCTCTGTCATTTACAATGCTTTTCCAAGAGGGAACCCTTGTCATAGCAAATGGAGAAGGAGATACATGTCCCTCAGTTTTACGGACTTCCTGTACCCACCGACTCTGGGGAATTTGATCACTTTGCTGAACATCCTCTGGTTTCTTTTGAGAATGTCCACAGTTTTCCAGGACTGCTGAAACAACCTATAGAACAAATAAATGAGATTTAAAACCAAACAAAGTGGGACCTCCATGCTAGCATGATAAGATAAGTGCCTTTCATGAATCTATACACTAGACAAATGTAAAGGATAGAAACAAAACAAGGTGAATACAGAGTGAATTAAGGATCCTGCCTTTTGATCAAGATGAATGAGGGAGTGCATGATGTTTGTTTTCTATCTAATTTTTTTGAAGGGCTGTTTTCTATCTAATTAATCTGGTTATCTACCTTTTATCCTGTGTACATGCATAAACAACGCAGAACATGAAAGTGAGACCATGTAGCTGGATTCTTTACACATGTTTGAAGAGGATGACACATTTCATTTGTAATGAGTCGTCAATTGGACTAGTTAATGAAATTTGTAAGTGAAAAACTTCTTAATAAATTGAGAAAAAATAACCAACATATGACCATTATAATTGCAAGTACGGCAACTTCGCAAGCATATGCAGACATTTTAGATTATTCAATCAACGGAGATGATAGAGTTTTTTAGTTTCTTACATTGTCAAACTCTGCCGAGATGTGAGAGTATTCACCCATAAACCATACCTAACCATAAGAAAAGAGTAAATAAGAGAAAGAAAATGAACTAGTTAACAAACATCAGAAACTAAAAAACAATCTAGAAAATCAAATGATCAGATCATGAGAGCTGATCATTTCTCTTAGTATACATTAGATAAATAGTGTGCCTAACTTCATTCCTTCAGTTGCATTCAATGATCAGTTGCAAATCAAATGTAAATTTCTTTTGGGTAATACTGCCTACATGTTAAGCTGTTATGGTAATAAGGCACTGAGATACCAATCTGCTCAACTGTTGCCGTGATCATTATCTGATATTCCATGACTACTAAATGTAGAAATCACATTTAGTTCATCCAAACTAACTGTAGGAACCTTCTCAACTTGTAGCAAACTTTTATATCATCCTTTAACCCAAGATAATGTTCCCTAAGTTCATGAATGCTAATAACATCAATCATAAGGAAATATGGATCCTGTGAAGAAAATGACAAAATACTAGATGGAACTCAGAATTCACACAAGCTAGCACGGTTGCTGAAATGTTTTGCCATAATGCATCAAGATTTCTATCAGATATCCTTTCTCTTATTGTATGGAATATTCCTACGTATGTACCTTCACTTACAATATCCATGCTTCAGTAAATACTTCTATGGAAGTACTTAAATTCAATCTTTAACATATAATGATTCTTTTTGCTAGTTTTATGTAGAACCCTGAAGGCTGTCATGAACCAGCAAGAAAAATTTTGTTTTTAAAAGAAAAAAAACATTTCATGTGAACCATATGATTGTTAAAGAATATGTAAATCAATTTAAAAACTTGTTTATTAAAAGAAATCATAATGAGAAATCAGTACGAATGTAACTAATGGAAAATGTACCAAAGAAGATAGGCCTTGCAAGGCAGCTGCATGTAGATGGCAGACATTCTCATCCTGTCCGACTTCTTGAGCTAGACTACAGAGTTTTGGAATGAGACCTTCCAAATTGAATTGATATGTTCCATCCACCTGGATAATATCAAGGCAGTATTAGTATCTTGCTCAAGGTTCTCAAACTCTTGATTTTAACTCTTAAATTCTTACGAGTTTACGAATTCACAGTCCCAAACGAGTTAACCCGAAGTAGAATCTTAACTTGAAGTAAACTTTGATAAACTCTCGAGTGAACTAGGTAAACTCTTTAGACTCAGGTAAACCCTCGAGTTAGCTTCATAGACTCAGTATATACATAAGTAATTAGAATTATATGATATTGAGATTTATTAAGTATTTAGAAAGTATTATTAGGAAAAAAATAAGATGAAATTAAATAGATGTGCCATTTATCTCTCATTTATATTTATAATAGTTCACTCTATTAAAATAATTATACTTTAACATTAATTATTTTTTATGTGTTTGATTTCATATTTCACTTTATTTTGGAATAAGATAAGTGATCAATAATAGTGGGCCCGTCGGTGGTCAAAGTAGTAGCACTATCTTTCATAATTTTCTTTTAAGAAGACATTTTTTGTTATATGTGTATATTTTGACACATAAAATCTTTCTTTCTTCAAATTATCAATCAAATAATTGAAATGCCATATTATTCATCTTATTTTTATCAACAAATAATAAAATAATAGATATATTGATTATTTTAAAATTTAATATCTCATACATAAATTCTACGAGTTTATGTCTCAAGTTTATGGGTCGAGTTTACTAGTGTAAAACGACTTTTTGTGAACTCTCGAGTTTAAAAACCTTGATCTTGCTTCCCTTAAGAACGAAGACATGAAGTGAATAGACTGGGGAATGACCAACAAAAAGTGGCAAAGCAGATGGCTAGCAACAAAGTGGAATCAAGGCATACCTGACTATTAACAAAGTCAAAAAGGGTATGACACCCAATAATCCGTATTTCGTCTTGTCTTTGTTCTAGAAGTGTAGGTATGATGCCCAGCAGGCTACTTGCAAATAGTGGCCTGAATGATGACAAACAAAATGTTACATGCTAACAAAGGAATATATGAGACATAAATTGCATTTTTGGTTTTGGAAAGTGCAGAAATCACATGCTGAAAGTGAATATTTCATTCACCGAAAGAATATGCAAAGCCTCGAAACTAATTGATTCAAAAGACTGCAAGTTTTCCTTAAATACTATACCTTATAAAAGTAACCATTTAATGAGTGTGTTAAACAATAAAATTAAAATAATACACTCAAAGAACTGTTGGACACCACCCTCGAAATCTGAGAGGTTCCTCCCTACTTCAAGTTTCTTTTTTTTTTCTGAGGAACTCTCTAGTTCATGTACATTCAACTTGTCCAACTAGAGGCTGTGGGCAAGCTGCAAATCGAGTACAGGGTGTCCAATGCAATTCGGACAAATGAACAACTTGAAGTTGTAGACAGGCAACAACTCTGGGATTTTGCATCAGGACAAGTCAGAGGATGATTTTTACTGTTTAATGTGTAGTTTGTAGTTTGTCAAAATAGTATGTTACTGAATTAGTGAATTCCATATATCCCAAAATCAAGAAGTAACCTCTTTCCTAGGTAATTGGTCTAAAATCTAGGAGCCATTATCATTTGGAAAAGAAAAATTGAGAATCATGCTCAAAAGAGTCAATCAACTTGTGAATCAAATGTTTTTTGTAATTGATAAATCTAATGCCTTTGAGTTTATAGGTTTGCAACTTCTCTCAGATTTCCTTATTCTTTGACAATTTGAAGAGACCTTTATGTAAGGATTAGTTATGGTCCCTCTGAGTTAAGAAAATGCATCCTAATAATTCAGACACCTTCCACCAGCCAGTTACTCAGAGGTTGATATTGGAACTCCAATATTATCTGTATAGAGAAGTCAAAGTGGGACACGACTGAATGTTTGCTACATAAGGAGGCTCATGGGACTAATACAAAGAAAAAGAAAAAAAAATAAAAGGGGAGTTCCACTGGAGAAATTGGAACTTGTTAGTTCACAAGTGACCCACAACTTGCTCACAATTGGATGTCAAAAGTCGTCAACAAATAACTTTTATATAAAATTTCTTATTTGCATTAAGTCATCAAAGTGTTTCGTTTTAATGATATAGAGAAGCTCTATCTGATAAGAATCATGACAGGGTTTAGGAGGTTTGATCCTTAGTTCTTTTGGATTTATGCCAACCAAATTTGTGCATGAAAAAGAGGCCAATTTTAGTTCATGTGGCATGATACAGCTCGTGATTTCATTCATCATAATTTTAGAAAATGACTTCAAGTATTTTCTTCTCAACATTGACATAATCATTCATGGAAAGAACCTATCAAAAAGAATATCCACCTTGCAATTGATTAGAAAACACAACCAGAATAATGTTATTGTGTCATTCTAGAAGCAAGCGCTAAACAATACTCAAGGGTGCTGCAAGCACTAAATATGACATACTGATAAAATTAAGGATTGAAGAGATCATCTGTATAAGAAGTAGCAAAGATTCCAAAAGAAGAATGTCATACTTTTGGAACCAAAATTCATAGGCAAGAATGCTTCTTTCATACTCTTCATAGGAGATAATATTGTACGTTATAATTTTGGGTTCCTTTCGATGATCTAAGTTTGCTTAGATGGTTATACAAATGATAATGATTCAGAGGCATCTCCACAATACTAAGAGTATTCGAAGTGTAAAGTTATTAAAATTAGCAATAACTACAAAATTGAACATTTTAATTCATGTCGACATAAAGTACATCACGAGAAGAAGCAACATGTACAAGAATAATTAGTAACTGAACTCACATCTGCTCCCTACAAGAAATCAATAATTTACGGTAGATGGACATCACGATTTTTGTATAGCCAGTGTGTTCATTTCTCAACTCCTTGTAGCACCTTTGCTCCAAGTAATGTGTTATCTGGCACAAGAATGAAGGTATAGAAAACTATGTAACCCAAACAATAAGAAAATAGTCATAGCATCAGGAAACATTGGAGCGAAAACACACAAATAAAGTGCAAAATAATACGCCAATTCCCAGCTAGACAAGGCTAACGGACCTTGCTTATGGAAAGAGGCTATTTTCATAGTTCAAACCAATATCTCTCAGTCAGCAAAAGAACTTAGTTTTTATATCAAGGCTTGCCCATGAAATGAGGGAGAAAATGTAAAACATTAACAGGAAAAAGAGAAAATACATTTCAGCAATTAGCCTTCTACTTTTTACTTTCTCGCACAATATATCATCAAGCACATGCATAAAGATTGTGTTCGGCGATCTACAAATAAGGAAAACATTTCCTGGATATAATTACAGAATGACAAGGAAAGTACCTTAGGAATGCGTAGTGGATTTTTCCCAGCATATTCACATAATTTCCCAATTTTGCGGTCATTTGGTTCTTCATCCTGCAACAGAAGCAAGTGTCATTGCTTATTAATTTCTTCTCTTTTGTAAGTCAAAACATTGTTCATTAAATTATTTTCTGATGTAACTCAAAATGTGAAGAAAAGTCTCAAAAAGGAATATATATATGTTCCTTTTTGAGACTGAACTATGCTTGATATATTAAAAACCTTCAAAGTAGTTTGTAAGGGTCCAGAACTTTCTACCAACTTATGCGAAAGAGATTATTGTTCCAGAAACCTACTACTCCAAAGAAGATGAATGACAAGAAGAACCAATGAAAATAAAAAAAAAGAACTATGTGGAGAGTCAATTTTAGAGACACATAGACCAATGATGGTGAACTAATGCATGAGTTTCTACAGAATAAAAATGTGTCTATGACAACGATAATATATCATATCGAGCTCTGCCAATATTAATGTGAAATTGAGACAACGTATCAAAATCATCCAGTGTACAAAGAGATAAAACAAGAAATTCCTTGATGCATCTCATTATAATTTATATGCACGTATTTATGGCTCTAATAAAATTGTGCTACACTATCTATATCATAACATAATATATTCATATCATGATCCTGGAGGATAATCAAGCATTCACAGGAACAAGATAAAGAAAAACAACAAGCACATTGCCGCTTGATGTATTAGAGAGGACAAACTTATGATACTGAATTGACACTTAAACTAGAATCTCATAACAGCCAGCAAGATCTGATTCTTATACCTCAAGCTCAAGAAAAATGGAATTCTATACAAAACTAAGAGAATATAACCTGAGATCGAGGAAAAATGTCAGCTAGAAGCTTCTTGTACCGCTTGACTGGCTGCCTAGATCTTGTTCTTAAAGAAGGACAAAAAAAACACAGCTTCCCACAGATAGGTAAAATCTTTCTTGATACAATTCCCATTTCAATTTCTGTAAGAAAGAAACAGATAGGTAAAACAGAATGTAAAACCCGTTCTTCAATTTTCACCTAAATCTTCACTTGTTATATAAATTTCATCTCATTTCAATGCCAAACTAGCACAAGCGTCATTAATAGAACTTCTAATAATTGTAAACATATCACAAATAACACAGCTCCTGCTTCGCTCAAAGGGAAATTGCCAAAATAACCATAAACTCAAAGGCAAGTTTAGTCTACAAGAGGAAAAGGAAGAAAAACAGTGGACATTACTCATTTAATATACTAAAAAAATAATAACCCCAAACTGCATTGGTCCATGACAGAATAACAGAAAAGGCATAAGGAAATTAAATAGCACATCCGGAACAAATTAAGTTTACGTAAATTTTCTCTAGTTGCTTCGGGGGTTCAATTACTGAAACACAAAATACATTATCCAAATTATTCTCCACAAAACCAAAGCAAGCAATTGCAATGTTCAAAGAGCATTGCAAGAAAATAAATAATTTGATACGTACTCAACAAAAAAAAAAGGAGTAAAATTTACCCTAAATTGGAAAGACAGTAAAATCGGTGGAATCCAAAATATTCTAATAAAAAAAATGATTCGAACAAAAAAAAGAAGAACTGGCATCGCCTCCTCACAACTGAACGTGAAATCAAGTAAAATACCACAAATTTACCTAAAACAGCGCAAAAACGATTAATCTGTTGGAGTCAATCCAATTCAGAGAACAAAATGAGAGATAATAATCTGCGATCAATCAAATGCGGATTGAGTAGAAATCCACGAACTTCCGAAACCCGCCAATCTGAGCAGGACAAGTAAATTGCCAGGAGAAAAGGACTCGTAAAGTACGCGAACTTTTTTCTTATCAACTGAAGGCGAATTGGGACAGAGCTGCACGAACCTTTACCCGAATTAACTTTAAATTAGGTAGACCTCGTCAAAAGAAACTCCAATCAAAACGTAATGAGTTCGGCGTACGACTCCTCGCCGGAGTTCGAAGGAACGAGAAGATTCCGGGGAGAGTGGAAAGGAGAGCGGCGGGACATCCCCTGAACGAGCCTTACTCCAAGAAATCTCCGACTCCTCTACAGAAACACTACAAAAAAAACACAAAAAAAATCCTCTTTTCTATCACTCCCTCGCCTATTTTTCTTCCCTCCCTCCTCGTTCTCTTCTCTTCTCCCGTTGCGTCGCCGTCCTCCGCCTCGTCGTCGTCGTCGTCGTCGTCGTCGTCGTCGGTGGCTCCAAAAGCAGCGAGAACGCCCGCAACCAACCGTCGCCAAAACGCCCTCCGCCTAATAATTAAACGGCGTTGCCGCGCGTATCGGGACTCCGTCCGCGGGTCTGATTTGGCTGCCAAGCTGTAACTGGCCTTTTGGTGGGGCCCGACGCACAGCATAAAAAGTTCAGGAAATGGTCCGATTCGGTGAGCTGACGACAAGATGCGCTGCGCTGCTCCATTTTGGATATTTCTGTCAGATGCAAATATTTAGAAGGGTGCAAAGTGCAAACACGGAGCAACTCTAAACTCAGAGGGAGCCGACTTATATATTTAGTGTTTACCCTATGTTTTTCACTATTCTTATATGTTAATGTATGAATTTATTTATCAACCTAGTCGGAGTAGAGTAATAAGTAATTTTTTTTGCTTAAAAAAAATTAATTTAATTTCTATAAATGCAAAAAAAATTATTAAAAATTATAATTAAAATGTGACTCAAAAGAATATCATATTAGTCGAAGAGTTCAATGTAGGTACTCTCTAGTTAAATAGGGAGTACCATGTTACCTACATGACCCAATTTATGGATAATTTACTTTTTAGCATCACCGCAAGTTGAATGATGACATTGCTTTTCGAATACTAAATAGCAGTAAAATTTTTTTTGAGGAATGGTATTAATGAGATTTTTTTTCAAAATTATCGATCATAATACTTCAGTTCTAAAATTAGAACATCAAAGTATCACTTAAGCTAAATTTATTTTGATGATAATATTTTTCTAGAACAGTGAATTTAAGTTCATTTGTTGATAAAAAAAAGTTTATTTTGAAAATATATAATATAATGACTTTGTGAGACAAAAATGTATTCAGTCAGTTATTATTTTTTCAGTTTTAGTTTTTTTATCAAGTGGAAATATTTTTTTTGTTAATCAATTTATTTTTAAATTTGATCAGCGACTCTTGTTTGAACTGAACTTAATATGATATTAATTGTTGAACTAATCATTTATAGGTTAGAATTAGTAGGATTTTTTTGGTAATTTTATCTCTTATAGCAGTGATGTTTTCTAATCATTTTATTGGCGTCAGTTTAACTTATTGTTTATTGGTATCATTTAGGAGCATGGATGGTTTTACTATCAATGATTTAGATAATATAAAAGTCCAATCATATTTTAAATAAAATTTTGATTATATAAAATTATTTTTATTAAAATTAATGATGGCAAAAAAAACTATTCACCGCAAGATGTATAAACTGAAAAAAATTTATAATTTTATAAATTATAATCTCGAGTTGCTTCAGCGATGAAGACGTTATACAAGTGCTTTAATTTTTTTGCATATTCCTATTGTTTTTAATCCTATATTAATTTTATACTATAAGAATTTGATTGATTAGCTACCAAATATTTATTATTGAAAATGTCGTCCCAACGTTGTCACAAATAGTGATAAATTCATGATAAATTTAAGATAGAACAATTGTTAGAATTTGGTGATAATATAACGACTAGATTGTAACCGATTTAGTGACGAAAAATATTCATTTTCAATATCGGTAGTTATTTCATTTCAAATTATAACTTATTTTCACACTTCATCACTTATATTATGAGGTATATGGATACATATACACATGAAAATGCATTGAATAAAATAGATAAAAATACTATATACATAAAACAATTACATAGAAAATAATGA
Source organism: Pontederia paniculata (assembly GCA_001647135.1). Classification (NCBI taxonomy): domain Eukaryota; kingdom Viridiplantae; phylum Streptophyta; class Magnoliopsida; order Commelinales; family Pontederiaceae; genus Pontederia; species Pontederia paniculata. Next base: position 25,318 of record LTAE01002604.1, on the reverse strand, counting down.
ATATGATATTGTATACAAATATTCTTTACGAGTTTGAATAATCATATAATTAAATATTAAAAAATATGAAAAATGATGATGATTTAAAAAAGATTAAACCATGATAAATAATCATGACAAAATAATAATAATTTTATATGTTAGTAAGAGATAAAAATATGTTAAATACTCCTGTAATTAAATATTTTAAAAAAAAATGAAAAATTATGTTATGGCTACATTATTCAAAAAGTTAAATTATGAAAAATGCATCATAAAATAGATAAAACTATTATAGACAATTACATAAAAAATAATAAATATAGTATTATGTACAAATATTCTATTTAACTTTTAAATAGTCACATTTAATTGCTAAAAAAGGTGAAATTGATGGTGATTAAAAAATATTAAACATTATAAATAATTATGATAAAATAAAAAAAATTCAAATATTATAAAGAGGTATAGATTTGTTAAATAATCATATGATTAAATATTTAAAAGAGGAAAAAATAGTGTTAAGTAGAAAATTATGTTATGGATATACATTCAAAAAGTTAAATTATGAAAAATACATTAAATAAAATAGATAAAATTATTATAGACCTAAAATAATTACATAGAAAAATAAATATAGTATTATGTACAAATATTCTATATAAGTTTTAATAGTCACATAATTAAATATTAAAAAAGTGTTAAAAAATTGGTGATGATTTAAAAAGGATTAAGCCATTATAAATAACCATGACAAAAACATGATTTTATATGTTAGTAAGAGATTAAAATATGTAAATAAAATAATCACATTATTAAATATTTAAAAAAAATGAAAATTTATGTTATGGATACATATTGAAAAGTTAAATTATAAAAAAAATATTTTAAATAATATAGATAAAACTATTATAGGTCTAAAATAGTTACATAGAAAATGATAAATATAGTTTTATGTACAAATATTCTATTTAAGTTTTAAATAGCCACATTTAATTATTAAAAAAAGGTGAAAGTTGATGGTGATTAAAAATATTAAACATGCTTAAGTAAAAAAGAAAAATGCATATTTAAACATGTTCTTGTAATTTGGCAGGGTTTTTTTTTATACAACTGTAGTAGGCTTGGAAAAGCACAATCGATACAACTGTCAATGGAGAGGATATTAAGCATTTGTGCATGGTCCACGGATGCAGTTGAGGAGATGGTCGTTGGTCATATGTTCTCTCCAACATGTCAAATCTTTTATCACCACGGCTTGTTAGCAGATGGGAAAATGGCCAAAAAGTATGTGCTATGTCACGTATATGGGTCTAACAAAGACAGTCAAGATCGAAATTTTGCACAAATTTAATTGTATGGTTTCGAATATAAAAATTCAGTAAAAAAATGAGATATCACCGGCATAAAATTATATTTATAATTATATTTAAAATTTTAATATATATATATATATATATATAGATATAAATTGATCTCGATCCAAGTATAATTAAACCAAGGAGAAAGTACTCGATTTCCAAATCGAGTCTGAGACGTCCGATCCATGTTAAACAATATCCCACTAGCTTATGTCTAGAATTGCATTATCATGAATGAGTTTAATAAATGGTTAGTTCAAGTAATAAACTGACTTGAGTTCCTCCAATTTTGGAATTAGTTCTACCTTATGATGTGTTTGTTTGCAAAAAAAAAATACAAAAAGAAGACAAATGCTCGCCTTTTTACATTGGACAATGGAAAATGTGACCAATTAATGAGACGGATTTGTTGGCTAAAAACGTGTATGTTACAAGTTAAAATAAAAGAAATAATATATATATATATATATAATCAAATATAAAATTTTCAGAATGTTTTTATACAAACGTATTATTAGTTGAAAAAACGGATAAAAATCAGACAATTAGGGTGCATATTAAAATGGAGTATCGACAACGAACGTGACGGATGGACGGTAGAGTACACGAGGCCTCAGGGACATCGTGTTTTATTGAAGCCCCGCACGACATGATAAAGAGATTCTTTTGTTTCACTACTTGCATTTTGATCTTTGTTCGAGCTAAGCTCCATTTCAGTCCCTACTGTTGGGTGAAGAGAAGGGGAGGGTGGAGGGGGGAGGGGGTACGTTTGGATAGAAGAAGAAAAAGGAAGGGAGGAGAAGAGAAGGAAATAAAGTCTGAAATTTTGTATCCTTTATTCAATCTCAATTTAAAATAATAATTCTTAATTAATTAGAAAGAGAAAAGAGATTAATTTTTATTTTTTTTCAATTTTTTTTTTATTAAAACAAGATAATAGTTACCTTCCCCTTTGTTATTCTCCTTTTCCCTCAATTCAAACACTTCTCAGCTATACAATTATACATCATGATAAAATATTCATTGTCTAATTATTAGAGTAATTAGATAATTTAAATAACATATAAGAATATTAATTGCATAAGTAAAATATTTGATCATAATGGGCAAATAACTTGATTATCATAATCACGATTAAATTTACCTTTTAATTAAGTAAGATTTATTGGTAATATTTGTGTTAATTTCTTTATTATTTTCGTTAATTTTTAACATGGTTAAGTAGCAGTGATTATCTCACCTATTAAAAAAGACTCATTATAAAGTTACTAAAACGTCACTATTACAATAAATTGAAGTCATGTATTCGAATTTCAAAAAAAAACATTTGTTAAGCATCAATGGACTTATGTGTAATTAGCGGTTCTTGCTTATTAGCATGTGTATAATATTTATATATTTTAGATTATAATAGGAGTTGTTCCTCCCACTACCCACAAATGAAGTCATTAAAGATATATATTTTTTATAATAAATATGTAAAGATATTTTTGTTAATTGTTAATACTTGTATTATTCTATAATTTGTTTTTCATTTTGTCGTGCCCTTAATGATTGAGATTATGTAGGACCGTAAAGTTTATCAAACTCAACAATGCTTAAGTATGGTGCTTTGGATGGCATACTCGGCAGTTAAAAGGAGATGAAGAGAGGGATAAAAACAACTAACAGGGTTTAAAGTCGGACCATTGGATTCGACTATTGAGTTAAATCCGGGGGCGGAAGTCCTTCGGATCAGAAAAAGTAATTACTCGGAAGAACCAAACAGTAAAACGAATTAACGAAGGAAAAAAATAAATAGAAAAAAAACCGGAAGCCACTCTAAATATATCAGAGCCAGGTTTCGATCCTGGGACCTGTGGGTTATGGGCCCACCACGCTTCCGCTGCGCCACTCTGATGGTTGTGAAAGCTCAAATTTATCATTTACTTGATAAAAGAACCAAGAGAAAAACAACCACACAAATTTTTCGGACTGTCTTAGCAAACTAAGTTAGCAAACGTCGAATAACCAAAGGATTTTTAACAAATCCGAAAAATTGGTCTGTGATAAATGAAGATAAAATAGGGCAATGCACGACAATTTAGAATTAATAATGCAAATTATTATAATACAAATTATTTGTGAAGTGATCACGTAAAAATTTCCTTTAAAAGATAACATAGCACTCTAATAAGATGGTGATAATAATAATAATAATAATAATAATAATAATAATAATAATAATAATAATAATAATAATAATAATATAAAACATATTTATTTTTATTATTATTATTATCATTATTATTATTATTATTATTATTATTATTATTATTATTATTATTATTATTATTATTATTATTATTATTATTATTATTATTATTACTATTATTGAATATATTATTAACTTTTTTATACATTGTATTATTAAAATGACTAAGTAATGCTAATAGATTATTAATACATTATATGTGATGATATTCTATTATTAATTACTGTAATATACTAACAATTAAAACTAATAATTATTAGTATATCATTATATTTTTTTAAAAAAATGATACACTAATTATTTTATAAATAAAAGTATATAGTATATAGTTTTTACAGGTTTAAAATATGTGTATATCTTTCAAATTTATCAAACTCAAATTAACTTTACTTAAAATTTGAAACTAAACTATTTTGATTAAGATATTTTGTTAAAAGATGCATATTACCTTATTATTTTTTTTGCCATGACGAACAAGACAATATGAATTGTAGAAGACAAATTACTATGCATACTAAATAAAAATAATATTTTGAAGGGGTGTTTTTGTAGATATAGTATTTTAATATTAAATTATTTGTGCTTATAGTTTTGTTTATTTATTTTAGTTTTACAAGCAATATACATTGTCAGACGTGCAAATTCGGACCGGATCCATTCATATAGATCTTTGATTCAAATTGGATGATCGGATCATAATAATAACATAACAATATATTCAATCAAAATAATATAATTATATATCGAGGTATAATAATTATATGATTTAATAAGTTTCTAATAAAAATAAATAAGTCAAACGAATATTTTTTATTGTAAATAAACAAACAAATTTTTTTTGTTAACACAAAGTTCTCATTTTCAACTATTAATATCAACTTTACCTAAAAGACGTGTGGATTTTTGTTTCAAATTTCAATTATGTTATTGACATAATTTTATCTTTTTTAAGGAGATGGACTATTGGATTGAACCACTCGGTCAGTAAAAGTATCGAATTCAAATGGTTGAATCCGAGTTTGACCAATCTAAAGGGGTCGATGTCAAATTTGATTCTTGATTGGACTAGTTTATGCTCGGATTGGTCAAATGGATTGGACGAACTGATCAGTTCGATTCGGGATTTATAACTTGCATGTTGTGAAGTGACAATATGATTATTTATGAGTGACATGACAATCCATTATATTTTTTCTTTTCATGTTTGTCCTTTATAATTTTATTTAAATAAATGCTAAAGTTAGTAAGTGAACAATAATATAATTTTTATTAATATTATAATTATTAGTAATCACTATATAATACTTATATTTTTATCATTATCATTAAAATTTCTATTAATTTTAGTATTAGTATGATTAATTTTAATAGATGATTCATACTATAAATAATGAATAATTTATTATTAATCATTGTAATATAATAATAATTTAGAATAATAATTATTAATTTATTAGTATCATTTTTAGAAAATGGTATACAACTTATTTTATATATTTATTTGTTTGATATATAAATTTTATGAGTTTAAGTATGCTACTTGTCATTTAAGTTCATAGAATTCAAATCAAATTTATATAAATTTGCAAACTTGAGTATTATATTTAAAGATATTTTAGTTTCATTTTTCCTGCACTTGATTTATTATAATTTATTTATAAGTTTATCAAACTCACCACAATGATAAAGTGCGGTGCTTTGGACGTTTTCCTAAATGAGTGGATGACATACTCGGCAGTTAAGAGGAGGTGAAGAAGAGATAAAAACAACTAATAAACAGTGTTTAAATTTGGGATTTTTAGTTTGGACCGTTGGATTCGACTATGACTTAAATCCAAGGGCGGAAGTCCTTCGGATCAGAAAAAATAATTAATCTGAAGAACCAAACAGTAAAACGAATTAACGAAGGAAAAAGTAAAAAAAATAACCGGAAGCCACTCTAAATATATCAGAGCCAGGTTTCGATCCTGGGACCTGTGGGTTATGGGCCCACCACGCTTCCGCTGCGCCACTCTGATTGCTGTAACCAATCACAACATTTAATATAAGTACTGAAAATAGGTTAAGTAAATCTTATCCACTGGATCAAAGTACGAAGAAGCATTAAGAGAAAAAAAAAACGCAACGATGAATAGTTTTTTCGCAGTGTCTTAGCAAACTAAGGGATAATTTAATTCGAGTAATTATAAATTTAAAATATAAATAATTGTAGTTGGACTTCTGTTAGTATCTATATTTGCATGGGTTACTATTTTTTTATTTGAATAGATGTAAATAAAATTTTAGAAAATAAATTACGTTATTTGATTAAAATTAAAAATTCGATGTAAGTTTTAGTTGAAATAAATTATTATCATATATTAATAAATAAATAATTAAGTAAAATTTAAAATTATTATTTTACTATTTTCTTCTTTTTATTTTTTTATGTAAGTACACTTATCTATAATTAATTTCCAACATAATTTTTTATGCGGTAAATACAATTAAATTAAATATACAGTTAGTGTTTGTAGTATTTGGAATTATAACTATCACCAAATACATCTAACCAAATATACCGTAAATCTGCAAATATAGAATAACCAAAAGCCCTGTTTGGTTAACCAAACATATTTTATTTTCATCAATGAGCCTGACAATAATTATTGTAAGACTAATAAAAAGGTAAAGACCAACTTAATCTTACTTTACTCGGGAATACTGATGGATTAAGCTAATGGAACTAAGTTGTGGTTTAAAATTTTTAATCCTACAATATTTAAGTGACAACCAAACAAAAAGGGGGCAATCCACTACATATAATTTTTGAACATTACCTGATGAATCAAAATTAGCATGTAAACTATTTGTGAAGTGACAATGTGAGTTATTTTTTCTTCATTATGTACTTTTAAAGCCTTAAACGATAACATAATATTTTAAAAAAATAAGAAATACGTGGAGTAGATTTTACTCCACACATATGAAACGCCGTTCAATCTTCGCTCTATGATTGAGATTAAATTACAATTTAAGTAATGTTGAATCATCTTCTAATAGTTTGATTCAAGTGTCTCAATCTTAATCATGGATTTGAGATCGTACGATGCATGCGAAACAAAATCTACTCTACATATCTCTTATCCTCATACTTTAATAAAATAATAATAATAATAATAATAATAATAATAATAATAATAATCTATTATTTATTATTATTGAATATATTATTAATTATTTTTATTCATTACTTAAAAAACTATTTTGATTAAGATATTTTGTTAAAAGATGCACGTTACCTAACAATTCTTTTTGGCATGATAAACAAGACAACATGATTTGTCAAATTACTATGCATACTAAATAAATTAATACTCTGAGAGGAATGTTAAATGGCAATGCGCTTATTGGACAAATTACAAATTCTGAAGCGAAATGAGCATAATGTGATTCTGTTTAAGGGTTTTTTTCTTGAATAGGTGATTCTGTTGAAGGTTAACAATCAGGAAAGCTGGTGAATTGCAGTTTCGTGACTGCACTCACCGAAACCGCAAAAATAGTACTACATTTTTTCCTTCTTCGATCTATCAAAAATCCCGAGAAAATGCCCACAAAAAAGACAAAACAGACTACTTGTACATTAATACATAATTTATAATACACGAGAATTATTAGCAATGGCTGCAAGTCATCCTTTTTTCATAAAATAGAGAACAGTAGATATTTCGTGTTCCCTGTTCCTTTTGCAGATCGTAGCTGAAGGCAAAATGGGATCCACGTTTTGTAAGAATGTTCTTCTACTGCATATATTTTTCATCTGGGTGAAAACACTAAGCAGAATGGCACCTTCATGTTAGAGTCCCTGCTAGACTCGGTTCCTTCGTGTCCTGACATGTTTTCCCAAGTGTTTCATGTGGAGATCAAGTATCTGAAAGTTTATTCATTTTCCTTTCTAGTACCTTGTCAAATTCGCTTTCAGATACAGAGAGAACCTGGTTCAGCACTAGTTTCACCCCGGATGCCTTCAATCGGCTATATCTAGGCTTTATTCTCTCCTCCAAGCTATACCCAAAGTAATGAGGAAACTTGACAAGCTCTGATCTTGGGTAGTCCATTGTCAAGAAAAACTCCCATTTTGGGGTTAAGTTATTAGCCAAACTGAATGTGTAAAGTGCACCATATCTGTGAACCATGGTTCGTACTTCCGCTATGGTATAACCTCTTTCGAGAAAAAACTCTGTCACCGGCTTCAGATTAGCCTCAATACTTAGACCAAACGTTTGAGGGCATTTCTGAATAAGGGATGCAACATCAACACCTATTGACCCGAAGTAATCAGCTGTAGGCCTCAGCTTCTCATCAACACTATAACTTATAATGTGTGGGCAACGTGTCAAGATCTTTCCTATGCTCTTCTTTGAAATACCCAATTCAGAGAGGTAATCCACAGTTGCCTTCACCTTTTGTCTGCTGTAAGTGAGCAATGCTGGAAATCTGTAAATCACCTTGTCCCATCTACTCTTGTCTACACCCAATTTCTCCAAATAGGTCATCATAGGTTTCAGGTTCTCTGAAAAACTGATGCCACATAGCTGAGGTCTTTTACTGAGGATGATGGGAATGTCCGACCTAGGCACTCCAAGTTCAAGTAAGAACTCCACGACGGGTTTGATTTTGCGGTCTAAACTGTAGTAGGCAAATGCAGGAAATCTACGTGCTATATCCTTGATGCGATCAAGATCCATCCCAAGGTCCATAAGGTAGATGACATGATCAGGAAGGAGACCTTCAGAGCTTTCTTGACTTACGCGGGCCACGGCTCTTTCCTTTTTGCAACTAGGATCAGAGATTAGCACAGAAGTTGGAGCACTTCTCTCTGTACCTGGAGGATTTGGAAAATTCTCCACAAAATTGACAAATCTGTCTACGTACTCTTCAAGGAGAGATTCGAGATATGGGATGAGTGCACCTCTGATCTCAAGTGTTGTAAGCTCTCTTCCTACAAAATAGAAAACCTAACCAATTAGTTAAACGTAGTGGTTATAGTTATTTAGGACTTAGTCAAGAAAATGCCTGAAATTGGATAACGAACCTACTAGATATCGAGACTTATGTATAGCATGGAGCTTGGAAACAAGATGTTCAATGAAAACGTCAGATTTATTGATAACCCTAGCTGCCACTGCATTGCTCAACCCTTGCTTCCTGAGAAACAATGTTAGTACTGCTTTTGCCTCCTCTTTTTCAGCAGCCAACAAACTCGAGGGAACTGTGCTAAAACTGTGCAAAGTGACAACTTCGCCTTCATCTGCAATAGGACCCAGATTTTGATTACTCAACAGGATCAAAAAAAGTAAACATAAATAATTCTGGCAACATTAGAATGTAGCCAAGATACTTTAGGGGGGAAATGTAGGCAAGATGAAGAAAGAAATGGACGTAATGCGGCATACGAGTATTTGCTTTGCAGATAAAATGATGCTGGGAAACTTTCAGCTTACACCTGTTGTGAAGGGGAAAAAATGTCAGTTCAAGACGTCCAAGATGTTTAAAACTCTAAAATTTCATGATAACAGTCATTAATCTCTTGATACAAGATCCCCACTCAACGTTAATGAGATTTTTAGGTGACCCTCAGGTAATTTCCATTGTCTGTATTATTTTCTAGCAACAGTAGCAAATTAATCAGCATTTTCTGTATCAGTGTTTATGTTAGTACCTGCAATTATGTGTTAAAGGCTTATGGCACCCTTGATCTCAGTTATGAGTATATGACTAATGCTTATGAGTGTAAGCCAATTGTAAGAGCCCACAAGTCCGAATGTTACTTGGTTTAGACCTAGTAATAAATCATATAATGATCTCCATTCTTAGATTATGCAATGAGATTCATTTGAGAAAGTTGGGGAGTTTATATAATCATCTTGAACAATTAGGCTTTAAATTTCTTGTTTTGGACTCATAGTTACAGATTGTAAATGATCAGGTGATCAAAGTAGTACTGTGAGCTTGATTCTGTATGCCAAAACCAAAATCATTTTCTGGTAAAACCTCATTAGTGAAGCACACATCAGATCCCAATACATAATACCATATAAACAATTGCATCACACTGCATGTGTGTCATGAGGTTACTCTCGGATGCTTGACCACGTGTAGTATTTAGGCAAAGACCGCACCTAGACAAGCCTATCCAAGTTTTGAGTAGCATAAGATTTGGAGTGTGACTTGCCAAATGCCATAATTGGGCACGGCCCTGTATGGGACATGTTGAGGGCGTTTTGGTCCAAAGGACTCCCTTTGTTCTGACGGGTTATTTGTGTAAGTTGCCACCCTATGCTTGAGGCATGCACAACAACGAGCGTCAAGTTTCACCTTGACAAACACCTTGCAAAACAAAAGGTCTAGCACAACTGATGCAAAGTGATCAGGAGAAGGTTGCTATCCCTTACTATACAAAAAGAAAGGGTGCTGGAATGGCGACATAAGCTGTGGCAATGTCCAACAAAAGGTGAAAAGTTATTGTTCATATTTATAGAGATTTCACTGTCAAACTACCTAGAAAAGTAAGTATAAAAGTAGTGATATGAAAAGTACATTAGACTGTAAGAAACGTGGGCACATTACAGGATGGCCCTTGATATATATGTGGATGCGGTGCGGCGCATTGGGGGCACTGCATGACATGCCCATGACAAATGTCACGTGCAGGCACAACAAATTGATACCAAATTGAAGTGGCTATTCTTTTCTGTCCCCCGGTTCACTCAAAATACCTAGCATTCTCTACCTTTTAACTTCTATGTTCCTTATCTGCTCTGCCGGGTCCCAGCTTGGTCCGATTAAGACTTCTGGAAAACAGCCTACACCCTACAACGACAATGTTGTTCTGCAGCTTCTGCCACGTTACTATATAAACATAAATGAAGTCCCAACCAATTTGTTTGATTCTATGCAGTACCATCAAAGAAGGATGCAAAGAACTTCAATCAATATGAGAATTGACGTCGAAGGTTTTCACAATTTTGGCTTGTATTTTCATAATGATACCATAAGCGCTTTAGGGCAGCCAGAAGATATGTTTTCAGATACTTTGTACCAGGGTTGTTCTTCCTCACCCCTTCACTGGTAAAGAGTGCATAGATGTAGGCACCTTCCTAAAATATAGGATCTATTGGGAACTACGAAAAAGTGCCATGAAAATCCATCAGAATATGAACTTCAGAAAGAGCACCACAAAGGACTATGCAGAACAATCAAAAGATTACTTCACATTCGTGTTGATGTCAAAGATCGGTAAAACAAGCAAAAGACATTTTTTTTATATTTTTCACAATTTTGGTACTAACTAAAATTAATAACATTATCCACCATAGCAGTCATCAATTGTCAATATCGATTGGAATCCAAGATAAATTATGCATTCTATTTGTCAAAACAATAGCAACAAATTCTTTTTCGCAATAATTTTAAAGCCTAATGGCATATGTGTTAAGTACAATGTTAGCAACAGTAAACACAAAGAACCAAGAAATATCGAAGCAACGCTGAAAGCATATCAAGCAAGAGCAGAAGTACAAGTACTGACCTGAAAGGAAATGAATGAAGGGTGGATCTGAAAGAGAGAAGCGGCAAACGGATGGAAATAGTAGTCAATGACTGGGAACAAGAACAAGAAAAGGGAGGTCTCATCCCATGACCGCCAATTTCAGAGGGTTGAAATTGGATTGAAGAATTGCTTCCTTGCCAACCCAATGCAGCAGTCATCCTCACCTGCGCAGGGCCACTTTGGTACCGTTTGAAATTGTGGCTTTGGAATCCACAAAATAATGACCAGGGAGGATTTGCTGCCCTGGACTCAACCAATCCTCTGAATGACAAAGACTGGTATTTGAGTTTAAGTAGTCTCCCACAAAGACAAGCAGCAGAATCCTATTTCCTTGCTTCAGCTAGCTCACTGAAAAGAAAACAGTAGGTTGCAATCAGTGAAATTGGATAACAAAGCAACAATAAGAAGTATCATCAGAGACAAACACTCTCATGCCCAGGAATGCGACAGTACAGTTTCTAAAAAGGTTGTATGTCATTAAAAAATAAGCACAGGCACAAGAAAAATCACTACTATGTCAAACTATCTACGTAGTGGTCCTTCCAAAGAATCATCCCATCAATTCATGAATTTAAATAAATCCACATACAAAACTGCCACCTGTATAACAACTCATATATTAGTCAAATAGCGTATCCTGATCAAGTCAAGAATATTAGGAGTGAAGAATTGTAAGGAAAATATCACACAACAAAAATACATGTGACTGGGAGATGACCAAAATTCTTCAATAATCTTCAACATAAATCACATATGTCTGAACGTCAAAAATAATTTGTATGACATGAGAAGACACCAAAGAGTGATAAATGTATCAACACAATATCCTCTTTATTTTATGATTATATATAACACCTACTTATTCATTCCCAGCATTAATTAATAATCCAAATTAGTTCATATCTTATTATATAGTATGCATGAACTAATTAGCTAGTGTTGTGCATTTCTCCTTGATTAAATAAAACAAATCAAATTTACAATAATCTCCTAATTAATTCATTATTCATAAGTTTAATTTGGTTTGAAATAGTGTCCTGTCCAACCTATTTCTAATTGCATTATCAATCATGCCCGATAACACATCACCACACAACAATTTTTGAATGTCTTGAAACAGGATACTACCTACTCTTTAGTATCTATCAATTATACTAAACAGTATTGTCCCCCAATGCTAAGTATGAACCTAAATGGAACAGCAATCACACACAATGACTAATTAACTAGACTACCTATCTCATTAACAACCATATGTATTCGTAAATGGACTAGGAGGTTCAGCCGTGGTGTCCACCTACGAGAAGAAGTGACCGACTTGTAGTTCAGGTCGTAGTAGTCCGGCGGCCGGAAAATGTGGCAAACACCAAACCTATAAGAAATCAATGATTGAACCTTCCATCTGACCCATAAACCTTCAATATACAACCACAGTAGCTTACCAGAGAAGAATCGACGAGAACGACGGCGAGATCGGCTAGTGACGGCGACCCCCCATTTCTGCCTGAAGCTTCGAGCTCGTCGTTCTCCTCAAAGAAGCGATCTTTTTTCTTTCCTCAGCGGCAGCGTAAGTGAGATGGAAGAGGGGAGCAGATGAGGTTTTCTCTCTCCTCCCTTCTTTCCTTATAGCTGTTGTTTTTTTTATTGGGCTTGTTCTTTATGGGCTGTTACAAGACAAAATCATCAACATTTGCCAAGAAGAATTTTATAGTAGTTCTGAATATCGGAGGTCCCGAGTAAATATTCAAAAAAAAAGAAATTTGCTATGTAAATAAAATAATTTCACAAAGTAGGCTCATGATTTAAATCGTTAGATTCTGAGAAATTATCAAATTTTATTGATATTTTTTCAATAAATCAAATCTATTGATGAAGGATCCTTGTACAAAACAAATTCTATTAATTATCCATTTGTTTATTTCGTTCTAGCAACTCATAGCTTCTCGTATTTCATTTAATTGTCATCTAATTAAAATTATTATCATCACTAGCTATCAGATTACGAAATTATTATTATTATTATTATTATTATTATTATTATTATTATTATTATTATTATTATTATTCGGCAAAGTTTAAAGGGTTGTCATTTATTTAAGGAGATTACGCGAAGCTTACAAAAGTATTGGCAATTGGAAAACATCATCATAGTCATCAACAACAATGAATTCTTATTTGAATATTTTTTTGAGATTAAATTATTACTACTTCTTAACACAGATTGTGTATAAGACCTATTATTTTTAATTCTGAAAAGATTTAGTGACATTTTTTATGCATATATTTTTTTCTCATTAGAAAATTTGCATCTAAATTGATTAAGAGGTTAAAGAAATATTTGAAATTCAATTCTCGTTGTCACTTTTCCATTTAAATTTATTTTCAATTAATTATTTAATCGCTACGGACCTAGATGTATATTATGGGAGTCATGACTCCCTCCCTTAACTTTTTACTAATATATTATAATTATATAGATAATACTTTAATTTTAGAAGTATTAATGTATTGTCCCCCACCTCTTAAATATATAATAAAGTAGTATTCGAATCATAATAAAATCAAATAATTAAATTTCTATTTAAATATTATAGTTAGTGATTAAATTATATATATTCATATATTAATTAATATGGTACACACGATCTGTGCAAATTAAATTTAGAATGGACTTTTAGATTTCAACTTTCTATATAGTTAATATGACCAAAATAAAAAAATGTAATTTACATCAGTTTATTATTTTAATTATTATTTATTGATTAAATATATGATAATTTAATTCCTAAAGTTTAATTGTACCTATAAATTTATTATGATAATTTTATTTAAAAATTATGATTGAAGACATCATTGAGCATTTTGATCATGATGCAAATTTATTTTATTTTTATGTTCTCATAAAATATCTTAATTTTTATATTATGATTGATAAAACATATAAATAAATAAATCATATTTATTCTTTAGAACGTTGACTCTAGTTTTTTCACTTTCAATTTTTTCATGACTAATAAAAATACAAATTTATAAGATATAATAAAAATAAGATAACTTCTATCTATTTATTTATAATAAAAGAAGTACTTTTTTTCTAAATAATGTTTATGATTTCACTATCTTTTGATCTTAGTTACTAAAATTATAATTATATTATTTTAAATTATTATTTTTAGATTTTATTATATATTGATCCATCCTAATTTTTTATTTCGTCTCTAACTACACTCTTTCATTTTTTAGTTATCACCACAATTTTCAATTTGACAATTGACCAATTGGGACGGAGCTACAGTAACATATTAGGTGGCAACATTTTATAATTTGTTGAATAAAAAAAGTTTGCACAATAATTTTTTTCTTAGGCCATTTAATATGTCTGATTAGATTTAACATTATTCAACCAATTTTTCATATATTACTTAGATTAATTATTCTGTTACACCAAAAATTGTAATAATTCAATAATTTGTTCGATTAAACTATGCATGCAATTAATGGCACCAATATTATTAATATTGCTAAAAAAATTATATAGAAATGTTCGTAAAAAATTTGATAACATAGAACTTCATAAACCATTTGGCCATTTCTTTTACCTACTAAAAAATCAGTGTACTAAATAATGTATTTCAAAATTTGCAAACATGTTGGTTATCTAATTAATATTAATTCAACCAATATAAGGAAAAAAAATAAAAAAAACATATAATATAATCCTAATTTGGATCGTGTGTGTAACATAAAATCTTACTGCTTCGTCAAAAGAGAAAAGTTGTAATCTGCAACTTGTTTTCTCTTTTATGCAATTATTTATAGGATTTAAAATATTTTGTTTCAATGAAATCAAATTTTTCTATGCCCTAAATATCTTAAAAAGCCATGTCTTTATCTACAAAAGTATAATATAAGAGTGGGTGGGTTGTTTTAAATTCGATATATGGCCCATTAATTTTCTAAGAGTGTTAGCTTTTTTTTGTTGCCCATAGTATTCAATCGCTACTAGTATAGCACCTATAATTTTAATTAAATCAAAATTAATTAAATAATAATATTTTTATTAGTTGGACTTTGAGTTGGATTTAAATAATAAAGTCATATTCATTTTAAACTTAGAGAAAGCTCTACAAAAACCTCTATAAATAGACCTTAAGAGTATATGAAGCCTTGTAATTCTTATTATCTTTCTCAAGCCCTAAGTATTATAGTTATTTCTCTCTTTTTTTTTCTTTTGCTCTTCTTCTTAAGTAAGAATTTTCTGTCTCTTCCTCCTCCCTGTTTTCTCCTTCTCTCCCTTTCTCTCTCCTAAACTTATGTTAAAACCTTATTAGGAGAACATGAAGAAGAACAACCATGCGAGATTCAAGGGAATGAAGGCGATGATTAGGAGAATCTGAAGAACGAACAAAAATAATTCCTACAGAGATAGGTATGTAAGTAAGTGGATCAATTTAGATATGCTTCTCATGATAGATGATGATATGCTAGACTTTTGCCCTAAATATAACTATTTAATGACCATAATTATGAAGTTCTGATCCTTGCCAAGTTTCCTAAATGTTAATATTTTTTGGATTAGATTTATGTGAGATTTTTCATACTAAAAGAAAAAATAAATATGTAGATGCCGGAGTGCATCATGACATCTTGCGGCTTCGGTCACAACATGAAGCCATCGCGACGATGTCACGTCGTCGGTCACATATGTGAAGGAACTAGTAACAGACCGTGAAGTTGTAGAGAGGAGATGTCATGCCTTCAGTCACAACCATGTAGAAACTTGTCGATTGGCGTGAAGTTGAAGAGAAGAGATCAAGTCTTGGGTCACGGCCGTGAAGAAACTTGTCATGGGCCGTGAAGTAGAGACGAAGGAAACCATTTCTCGATAACGATTGTGAAGGCTCGTTCACTCTTGTGAACACCTACGTCACGGTCGTGAAGAAGCTTATCACGGGCCATGAAGGATCTTTGCAATTTATTATTATTATCATCATCATCATCATCATCATCATCATCATCATCATCATCATCATCATCATCATCATCATCATCATCATCATCATCATCATCATCATCATCATCATCATCATCATCATCATCATCATCATCATCATTTTAATTCCAAATAATATGGATGGTAGGTCTTTTTTATATTGAAGACTAATATGTGGACAAATAAATAATAAGGGTCAATCATATTACTTGTAGAATAGTTGTTATCCAATTCCTGTTGCCTGACCTTCTTCCCATCTCGCAGCAAAAATATTTTTGAAGCATCATTCCAGATCGTGTCTTGTGCACCTCAACTGACCTATCGACGAGACCTTTAAAGACTCATGAGCCCTTCGAAGTCATCTCAAAATTACTAATGAGATAAGTTAAACATAATAAGATAATCACTTGATCTAACTATTGCATTGATCATATTGCATTATATGATCGATAAAAAGATGAATGTATGATGATGCAAAGTATGAAAGCAAAGTGAGAAATAATGAATAAAAAGAAAGTAAAGATGATGAATGATGATTCAAGAATAACTGATATTTGACTATATTTAATGATACTATCATATTTACTCCTCATGCAAAGAAAGTAAAGTATTGCAAAGATGATGAAAGATTAATGAATGATTAAGGAATAATAATTTTTACTATCTTTGATAATATAATATTAGTTTATTTCTAAGTTTTATTTTATCATGAAAAATATTATTTATTGTACTTTACATATTGGACTTTATAGCTCACGAGAAAATTGATCTCTTGCTTTGGATCTTGTAGATGAGTGATCTACAACGATGGTTATGATGACTTATACTCATGATGAATGCTACTTGCACATGAGTCAATGATTCTAGATTTAAGCGTCTCTTTTAGATTCCCTATTGAGTTGTATTAGTTGGTTAGAGTATGTTGAGATGCTTTAGATGTTTATATTTTCACACATTTTCTATTTTATAAAAAAAATTTAATTTTATTTTTTTAATTATTCTGTATTTCATTGAAGTGGTCAACTATAAAGTCAAAACAAGAGGACGTTCTGCCACGTGACGAAGTGTGCTTTTAGGGACATTGCAACTAGCCTCGACTAATCTGTGTTGTTTCGAATCGGACACCTAACTATGGTGGGTGAGACTTTCAACAATTTTTTTTTGCGTACAGAGGACTCAAATTCGAAACCTCTTTAATCGAGAAGGAGCTTCGCACCACTCCACCCCTATTGATTTAAGTTCTCTTTGAGAGGGCATAACTAAACATTTGTTCATATAATAACATATATTATATAATACATAAATAAATTTAACAAAAATCTAGGGGCGGGAAATGTGGTTCTGTCCTTTTTGACCGCCAACTTGATGAGTTTGACTGAATCGGCCAAGAGGATTAAAAAATTGTGATAGATAATAAAAAAGAGTGATCTAGCTTCTAAAGCTTAAAGAAGCTTAACAATATGAATTGTCATAAATAAGACTATATTATTTTGTTAAGTTAAAAACTTAGTAATTAATCGAGTATATTAGGACTTAATAATTATCCTTTTATATTATCTTGGATCATTTAGCAATGCTACAATTTTTGAATTGTGATTTGTGACTAAAAACTTGTTATCTCATTATACATGTTTATCATGTATTTCAATTTTGTACTTATTTTACTATTCTATATTAATATGTTATCATTCAATGTGAACGTTTGATTTAAATAGTGCGGCAGAAATGACCTAACCCCCTTGAGCGATATCAATGTTGGGATTTACAACTTTGATCTTTATGGCCCCATTTCGTATCTCAAAAGTTAAAACTTCAGATAAAAATTTTCCCTATTCACCACCTCTTTTATGTGATCACCACCTTCTTCTCGTCACCACTAACCATGTAATTTTTCTTTCTTTTCTTTTTCTTTCTCCTGCCCATGGCTCTGAAATTTGTGTCAATGGATAATAAGAATTATAAGATTAATTTTGTTTTTGGTGCAACAATTCTAACCAACTTTTTTTTTTGTTTCTTCTGGTGGATGAAAATTGTATACAATGTTATTTCGTTAATTTTTTTCAACAAAAGAAATTATATATTGATAAGGAACCTGACATACCCTTGTACAAAATAAATTTCGTTAATTATCTGTTCGTTTATTTCGTTCTAGCATACTCATAGCTTTTCGTATTTCATTTATTTTCCATCTAACTAGAATTAGCTATTAGTTTAGGAAATCATTACAGGTACCATTAGCTTTATTATTATTATTATTATTATTATTATTATTATTATTATTATTCAATAAAGTTTAAAGGGTTGGCATTTATTTAAAGAGATTACGCATATTGATTAGGGCAAAGCTTACAAAAATATTAATAACTGAAAAAAATCATCATCGTCATCAACAACAACGAACTCTTTTTGAATAAATTATTACTACTAATTAACACAGTTTGTATATTAGACCAATTATTTTTAATTCTAAAAAGATTTAGTGACACTTTTTATGAATATATTTTCTTCTCATTAGAAAATTTGCATCTAAATTGTTTAGGAAGTTAAAGAAATATTTTAAAATTCAATTCTCGTTATCAGTTGTCCATTTAAATCTTTTTCTGATTAATTATTTAAGCGCTACACTCTTTATCGATAATTTCTTTTTCGACTGTCATCATAATTTTCAGAGCTTCACCTTAATTAATATCTATGTGGTAAAACCCAATTCGATTAGAGCAATCATACCGATGTCGAAGATCTAAAATAGTCATATGGATCATGTCAAATCTGGATTGCCAATTTAATCAAAACTTGGGTTTTACCGGCGGGACGGAGCTACAATAACATATTGGTGGGGGACGGGGCAAGACATTATAACTCATTAAATAAAAAAGATTACATAAATATTTTTTTCTTATGCCATTTAATATGCCTTATTACATTCAACATAATTCAACGAATTTTTATAAAATTATTTAAATTATTCTTTTACACCCAAACAATTAATTATTCAATATTTTTTTCCATTAAACAATGCATGCAATTAATGACACCAAGATTATTATTATTGTTCACAAAATTAAGTAAAGCGCTAGTAGAAAATTTGATAACAGAGAACTTTATAAACCATTTGGCAATTTCTTTTTACCTACTAAACAATCGATGTAATAAATAATGTATTTCAACATTTGCAAGCATGCTAGTTATCTAATTAATATTAATTCAACCAACAGAAGGAAAAAAAAATATAATATATGATACCTAATTTTGATCGCGCGTGCAACATAAAAACTTACGGCTGCATCAAAAGAGAAAATTTGTAACATGCAACTTGTTTTCTCTTTTATACAATTATTTATAGGATTTAAAATATTTTTTCAATCAAATCAAAATTTTCTATCTTAAATATCTTGGAAAGCCACAAGTCTTTATTTACAGAGTATAAAATAGGAGAGATTGGGTTATTTTAAATTTGACATATACCCATTTTCTAATAGTATTGCTTTTCTTTGGGAGGGGCATCGTGAGCATTTATTCAGATAATAACATATATTATATAATTGTAATAGATAATAAAAAAAGGAGTGATCTAACTTCTAAACCTTAACGAAGCTTCATAATACGAGTTGTCGTAAAAATAAGACTCCATATTATTTTGTTAAGTTAGAACTTTAGTAATTAATCGAGTATATTAGGATTTGATTATTATATTATCTTGGATCATTTAGCAATGCTACAAATTTTGAATTGTGATTTGTGACTAAAAACTTGTTATCTCATTATAGTTGTGTTATCATGTATTTTGATTTTATATTTATTTTACTATTCTATATTAATATATTATTGTTCAATGTGGACGTTTGATTTAAATAGTGCGACAAATCCATCCTGACCTCTTATAGAGATCGATGTTCAGATTAAGTTTTACAACTTTGATCTGTATGGCCTAATTTTGCACCTCAAAAGTTAAATCTCCTAATGAAAAAATTCTCTACTCACCACCTCTTTTAGTGTATGTTTGGTTCAAGGATCGTTAACGGGAAGAAAAGATAACAAAGTGAAAGAAAAATTTAAAAAATATAGGATTAATTTGGTTTGACGTAATTGTAAATCCGGAATGTAAATAGTTGTAATTAGAAATTCAGGTATGATTTGTATTTACTAAAGTTGCTTTTCCTTGATTTGGTTAGAGGTAAATGGAATTCTGAAAAATAAGTTATGTTGTTTGGTTGAATTTAAGAATTTGATATAAGCGTCTAATTAAAATAAAATATTATTATATATTAATAAATAAATAATCAACTGACGTACAATTGAAATTTAAAATTATTTTTTAAAATTTTTTCTTCTTTTATTTTTATTTTTCTTATTTTTTATTTTCTGCTGTAAATGCATTTACATGCAATTGATTTTTCACACAAATTTCAATGCAGTAAATACATTTACTTGTAGAATTGACATTTACATCTAACCAAACAAGAATTTTGCATTACAACAATTGAAATTACATGTAATTGTCTTTACAGACAATCAAACAAGCCCGTATAAAAGAGAAATAATGTAAAAAAGTTAATCTTTTTTTTATAACATACCTAAAGGAAAGAGAAGAAAATAATATTTTTTGTTAGACAAATATATCTTAATGTATGTATTTATAGATTTAATTATATAGAATTAAAATAAAAAATATATTTTAAATATTTTTTTCGCCTCTCTTATACTCCAATTCAGAATTGAAAGAAAATTAAATTTTAAAACAAATAAAAATAAATAAAGGAGACATTTTCGTCCATCCACTTTGGCTAAAAGTGTAACCAAATAAGACTAATAATTTACCTCATTTTATTTTCTTTTGTTTACTCTCCTTTCACTTTCAACCAAGTCCTTAGGCTACCGTCGCCCTCTTCTAATCATCACCAACCATGTAGTTTTTCTTTTTTGTATTCCCTCTCAATGGTTTTGAAATTTGTGTCAATGGCTAATAAGAATTATAAGATTAATTTTGTTTTTGATGCAACAATTCTAACCAAGTTCCTTTTTGTTTCTTCTGATGAATGAAAACTGCATATACATAATGTTTATATTTCCCATCCAAGAAAACCATCAATGCATGAATGACAAAAAAAATTAGGTTGTTTTCAACTATTGAGTTTTCTTCAAACTATATGGAACGCATTAAGTTACATTCTCTCCTTTACGATTCCAACTCAAGATATTTTATTTCAAAGTTTAAATCACTTAACACTGACCTAACATAAAGAAAATGAAAAAATAGTAATCAATTTAAAATGAAAAATTAGAGACGTGAAATATAAAAAATAAAATAGAGTATGATATTTAAAACAAGAAATAAATAAGAGCATATTGGGAATAAAATATTGAAATATTAAATTCTAAACTTATATTTGAATAGTTAATAGAAAGAACAAGTAGCGATTATATTTTAGCGATTTAATTATTAAAATTAAATAAAAGTAACAAATATAGCATTTGAACTAGTTGAAAAGTGTAAATGGCTCAACAAAACGTAGATTATATTTTAAAAACTTTGAATTATTAATATGAATTTTAAATTAAATTAATTTATTTTCATCTTACCCATTTTAATGCTAACGAATATAATAATAAATAGAAATTCAATTTTATTGTACTATTAGTTCATTATTGGGCATGCTTTTTCCAATCCACAAAACTATAACAATAATAATTGGAGGTGACATATTAAAAAAATACATAAATGATATAAATTTTTTTGAGGATATATCAACCTTAGACATTAATATTTCAAGCATTTCAAAATGGTGAGAGTAATCATTTGTAGTCATTGTTAATTATATATAATTTTAGGCAGAGTGATAAGATTTTGAGTTTAAATTTCTTTATACGAAGAAAATTTTCTTTAAGAAATTTATCCGTATGTTATAGTCAACGTGCAATCCGAAAAAATATAAATTAGTAAGTGTGAATTCCCAAAAACTATTATGGCAATAAAAAATATTATATTTAACAAATAACTTAAATAGGATTTTGAGTTGGTAACTACGTTACACTTTGCCTCACAAGCTATTTTTAAGAAATGCAAAAAAGTATTGTACACTAATAATAGTAGCTCATGACGGTTTTGTTAGCACATGTCAGCTAAAGAACAAGTCCATCACAACATTCACTTCATCAGTTACACGTTCAACACCACATGGCTCGAGATCCATATTTCTTTGTTTCTATTATGGCTCTTATTTTAACTGATTGTATTATCTAAATCATGTATGTTCTATAAACCTTAGTATGTCAATTGATAACAAATCTAAGTTGGTAGAGGAGCTATCCCTTTAGCTTCCTTTTTTTTCTTTTCCTTTTTCGTATGACATCATCTCAATCTTCTTCTTCTTCAGCTCTACCCATAGAAAATATGACAACTCCCACCTTGCCTGCTCTTCATCAGGCTCATCACTACCTGTCGCTGAAACTGACATCATAAATCTGGCCACTTTTATGCAATTATGATCTAGAAGATCACGTTGAAGGGTCCCTTCGAAGACCACCATCACCCAAGGATGGTGCTCCAGCATCACCGCAATTCATCGAATGGCGCTGCCGCGATCAAATTTTGCTCAATTGGATACTCTGTGCATTATTGGAAGCGGTCGTACTAACTGTTGTTGGCCTCTCAACAACATACGATGTTTGACTTTCCCTCAAACAAGACTTTGGTGTACCCACCAAAATGTGAATTCTCCAACTACAAATGCAACTTCAGACCCTCAAGCAAGGAGACAATTCACTCTCATCCTATCTCCATCAGGTCAAGTATTTTGCCAATGAACTTGATGTTGTTAGTCACCCTCTGTCCATTGCCAATTTCAACGTCATAATTTTTAATAATCTTCATCCTAATTACAATTCAGTCATCACCTCACTCTCTATCAGGAGCAACCTGACGACCTTCCCAAAAAATACAATGTATTTTAATAACTCAAGAAATCAGACTCCAGTCACAGCACATGCCTGACAATAACTCTATTGTTGCCAACTATATTGTTGCAAATTCAATTGCTTCCAACAACCCACCACACTACAACAGCCGCCAATGCCAAAGAGGAAGAGGAGGATGAGGACACAACAACCTTCATCGTCGCTCACCTTGCCATGTTTATGGACTAGCATGGCATTCTCCTTATCAATGCTACTATCGACATCCCTCAACACAACCACCATGCAACATGCCATGCCGCCACTTGCATATACTTCCTCCTTCACTGGTCCATACACAGAATGGTACCCTGATACAAGTGCAACTCATCACATTACTCCTCACTTTCAATCTATTCAAGCTGCTGAGGCATACAATGGGACTGATCAAGTCCAAGTTAGTAATGGTAATAATCTTCCCATACAACATGTTGACCAACCTTCCTTCTATTTAATTCGATATTACATTTCCATCCATTGCTAAGCCTATGCTCTCACTTTGGAAATTTATAGTAGATAACTTATATATTTGAATTTCATTCGATTTTTTTGTTAAGGATCGCCACACGAACTAGCAGTTTCTTCCCGACAGAATTAATGATGGTTTATACTCTCTATCGTGTCTCTCCACAACAAAACCAAAGGCCCTTGTCAACACGATTTCATCTTCCACATGACATGCTCGTCTTGGGCACTCGAATAATCATATTTTTCATCATCTCTTGCAACAACATAATCTTCAGTCTTCTTCGAGAGACACAATAAATGATGCTCAACATGTTTCCAGGGAAAATCTAGTAAACAATCACTTCCTAGCACCAATAATTTTAGTTCAATACCTTTGGATCTCATCCATGCCGACGTTTGGGGTCCAGCACTGCAATTGTCTTCTGAAGGCCATAAATATTTCCTAATTGTTGTTGATGTCTATTCTCATTATTGCTTATTTTTTCTTTATTTAAAAAGTCAGATGTAATGACAATTTTTCTTGCATTTCATAGACCTATCGAGTGCCATTTTCAAGCTAAACTTTGTACTATTCATACTATCTGTGGTGGTGAATTTGTGGTGCTTGACGCTTATCTTCAACAACAGGGAATTTTTCATCGATTGTCTTGTGCCCACACAAGTGGACAAAATGACACCGCTGAAAGAAAATTACGCCATGTAATAGAGACTGCACTTACTATTCTTCTTCACGCTCATGTCCCTACAAGATATTGTCACTTTGCTACTGACACAACTTTGTATCTATTAATCGCCTACCCTCCCCAACCATTAATATGAAGACACCATTTGAATGAATGTTCCATAAACAACCAAACTATAGTCTCCTTCGACCATTTGGATGTGCATCTTGCCCTTACACACACTCTTATAATATCCATAAATTTGATGATCATTCCCTTTCTTACATCTTCCTTGGCTACCCGAAAAATTCTTTAGGCTCCGCTGCTATCAAAGACCGACGTTGCGACTTTATATTGCTCGCCATGTTTGGTTTATCGAAGATGTTTTTCCTTTCTCTACAATTATATTGCCTACCACAACTACCTCAGTGTCTACACACCTGTGCCCCCATATCTTGCAATACCCCTACCAATGCCGCCACCTGCTACACAATCCCATGGATTTCATAACAGATCCCTATCCACATATTCTTTCTCATCTCCTCATTCCTCTCTTCCAGCCCCTATTCCTTCTATTGAACCATTAAAACAAGTTCTTCACCCTTGTCAGCCATTCAAGTACCGCACCTTTGTAGGACTAAAGGCACTCTCAGCACCAATGGAATCAACATGTTTTACGTAAGCAAACAAACATCTAGAATGGCGAACTACAATGACAAAGGAGTTTTCAGCCCTTTTACGCAATAACTGTAATATCTCAGATTTTTAAAATAAATATAAAATAAAATAAAGAGGATATAGATAGGATAAGGAAAGATATAGTTGGTTAAGATTAGGAAAAGAGTTTGAATTGAAATCAAATTGTTATATTTCTTATCAATTAAATATTCCTAATCCTATGTTGACTATTTTAAAAGAATTCTAATCATATGAAAGATTATCTTATGGAATTATAATCAAATACAAAGTTATTCTTGAGAGTCCTAATTGTATTCAAATTCCATCTAAGGATAAATTTCTCTTCCCTATAAATAGGACCCAACCCCTCTCCTCTCATCC
>LTAE01002603.1:0-33501 GCA_001647135.1 Pontederia paniculata | reverse complement strand
GGCCTTAGTTCCCCTTCTGTGATTCAAGTGAGGAATCTAACACAGAAGGGCGCAAGCGATCTTGAGGATTCTGTAAGAGGTTTTTCTCCTTGTCCTCGTGCAAGAAAGGAGAAGTTGTAAGGGAGCCTTCACCCTTGAAGAAGGAAGTAGTGAACTCCGGAGATCTCGTGGGAGAAGACCGGAGCAGGGACGTAGGCCAGGAGTTCGACCGAACCTCGATAACAAACTTGGTGTTTGTGTGCTGTTTGTTTTCTCTCTTCTCTCTACTCTCATATGTTTGTGTTTACATTCGCATATGTATGCTTCCGATGTCATAACACATCCAGTTTAATACTAAAAGAGAGTAAAAAGTTTAATAAACCAATTCACCCCCCTCTTGGTGCCATCTAGATCCTACACGACACGGATCATGTCACTATTGGACACGAGCCGTGTTGCTCCCACACGATAGTCAAATGCCAATGCGAACCATGTTC
Source organism: Pontederia paniculata (assembly GCA_001647135.1). NCBI lineage: Eukaryota > Viridiplantae > Streptophyta > Magnoliopsida > Commelinales > Pontederiaceae > Pontederia > Pontederia paniculata. Next base: position 33,025 of record LTAE01002603.1, on the reverse strand, counting down.
GAAATGAAAGTAGGGTCGTGTTTTACCGACTCCTAGATAAGGATATTTAATTAGATTGATTCCGAGATAAAGCAAAATAACAGAGATAAGGTTGAGTTGGACTCGGATTGCACCTAGAAAACTCCTAGTCTAAGGCACTAGAAGTTCTTTCTCTCTCTCTCTCTCTCTCTCTCCTGGTGACATAGAAGAAGAGGAAGACATGTCGTGAGGGAGTAATGAGGATCAAGGAACACCAAACGAGGAAAAAAAGTTAACAACTAATGATAATTCAACTATGTAACTAGAGGATCAACCTTAGGGTATTACATATATTTATGATCAAGTATAGGAAAGATTGATAGTAATATGCTTTCTATATTAAAATAATAATTTATGTACCACAAAAACCGAACATGGATAATGTCCTATTTGGCATGGCCCATGTTCCCTGTTGAATCTAGGATCCTGAGATTATTTTGATGATCATAGATTTGTAAGGGAACTTAGTTTGTATTAATCATCTTGTTGAATTAATTTTTGAAAGATAGAATTTTTATGTTTTAGTAAGTGATAGGTCGATCAAAGCTGGAGAACGGACGACCTATGCACAGAGAAGACAAAGAAAAAATCCTAAGTGTGCATCGGTCGTCCAAAGGATGTGAAGTGGTTGACCTATGTGAAGAACAAAGATTGAAGAAATAAAGTCAAGTACTGAGCGGATAACCAAAGCTATTGAGTGGACGATCGAAGACAAGCTAGAACATGATAGGTCGCCCAGTGAAGAATAGTGGGCGACCGAAGGTTCTATGTCAACAATATAGAGGTTGAAGAACGGGCGCTCTAAGGAGAGGTGGACGCCCTATGATGAAGTTTAGCCGATGATGAGATGGCTAAGGAAGAAACTGTCGCCCGAAGATGAAGAGCGGACGACCATAGAGCTAGAGATGAAGACAATGGACGTCAAAGGATTTCAGAGTGAAGACAGTGGACGATCGGAAGATTGTCAATATTGGAAGAGGACGTCCGAAGGTTCATAAGTTGAACCAGCGGAGACCAAAGCAATGATAGAAGCAAGATCGGTCGGCCGAAGATGGAATGCAGATGACCAATGGATTTCAGACAAAGACAAAGATCGTCCGAGAGTCTTGGTGTGAAGACAAGTGGACGTTCAGAAGTTTGTAAGGTCTAAAGTGAAATGAAGAAAGGTCGACTGAAGAATTAGCGGATGGTCGATGAGGAGAGAAAGGTCATCCGAGAGCTGAAGAGACAAAGCAGCGGTCGACCAGTCCATCTGACTACAAAAGGAAAGGACGTCCAAGGAATCTGAGAGTTGTCAGAGGTCATCCGAAGAATGTCAGAAGAAGGAAAGGACGTCCGAGGATCTCAGTGGAAAATGAGAGGACGTCCGAAGAATGTCAGAAGAAGAGGCGGGCGTTCGAGGATCTTAGAGGCAGAATGAGCGGATGGCCAAAGTACTGAGTAAAGAGATAGCGGATGTCCAAGGATCTCAGTGAGGAATGAGCGGATGCCTGAAGTACTCAGAGAAGAAGAAGCGAGCATCCGAGGGATTCAGGGAGAATCAGTAGACGACCAAAGAGGTGTCAAAAGTTTTGGCTCAAGTCAAGTCGGTCGATCGAAGATGTAGAGCGTGCGACCGGAGTATCTTGACAGAGGTCTTCAACTCAAGGAGTGGGCATCCGAAAGATTGGTGTGCAATCAGCGGACGACCAGAGAAGAAGTTGAAGATGGTACAAGTCAAGTCGGGCGACCGCAGTCGAAGAGCGAACGACCGAAGGAGCTTGACAGATGACTTCAACTGAAGAGTGGACGTCCGAGAAGATTGGTGTGCAATCAGCGGATGACCAGAGAAGAAGTTGATGATGGTACAAGTCAAGTCGGGCGACCGCAGTTGAAGAGCGGACGATCGAAGGAGCTTGACATATGACTTCAATTGAAGAGTGGACGTTCGAGAAGATTGGTGTGCAATCAGCGGACGACTACAGAAGAAGTTGAAGATGGTACAAGTCAAGTCGGGCGACCGCAATTGAAGAGCGGACGATCGAAGGAGCTTGACGGATGACTTCAACTAAAGAGTGGTGTCCGAGAAGATTGGTGTGCAATCAAAGTTGAAGAAGTGAACACAAGTCAAGATTGGTCGGCCAAAGGTTTGGTGGACGACCAAAGGAACTTGACTAAGGAACAAAGGCTTGAGACTCTGAACTGCGGACGTCCGAAGGCAAATGGCAGATGACCGGAGCACCGAGTGTCAGTTCAAATGAAAACTTCACCAGAGCGACTGTCGACCGAAGCTGAGGAAGCGAACGACCGTGGGGTAGGTGAAGAGTATTGTACTTGCATTAACAACTAGTTTTTCTGAGAGAGAAATTAGGTCGTTTGAGTGCAGAGTATATATTGTAATCCCAAAAGTCTTGGGAAGTTAACTTTGGCAAATTAGAAATCCGAGAGCTTGAGTGAAAAGCCTTAGTTCCTCCTTTTGAGTATTCGAGTGACGAATCCAGGATAGAAGGAAGTGTGTGTTCAAGAGTGAACTTGTAAGAGGTTATCTCCTTGTCCTCTGAGAAAGAAAGGAGAAGAAGAAGTTTTAAGGGAGTCGTCGCCCTTTGAAGAAGGAGTTTAGTGATCTCCGGAGGTCTTGAGTTCGAGAAGAACGGAGCGGGGGCGTAGGCCAAGAGTTCGGCTGAACCTCGTCAACAAACCGATGTTTATTTGATTGTTCTTTTCTTCTTCTTATTCTTTATATTTGTATTTGCATGCTTCCGCTAAGATAACTAACTTAGAGATTGTCGAGAATTTTTAATACACCAATTCACCCCCCCTCTTGGTGCCATCTAGATCCTACATTCCTTACAAAGCATAGACTTCACGTCGCCTAGACGTGGGTCTTGCTTTTCTAACAACTCGTAAGTTGACATAACGCGGATCACATCACCTCTGGACATGGGCCGCGTCTCCTTGAGGATTTGGAAGATGATTGCGTGTTGACCACGTCGTTCTCGGATGCAAGTCACGTCTCATGGACACCAACAACAGTAAACACACCGCGTTCGTCGGACAATGCAAAGCAAACCTGACACAGACCGTGTCATAATTTGACGCAGGTTGTGTTCTTCGAAAACTATTGGAGATGAAACACATACAATGTCGCACCTCGCCACGACCTGTGTTCCTTAAAGCGAAGACTGCGCCCACACGAAACCTTTCTCCTGAAGATAGAGGTTGTGTTATCCTAACACAAGCAACATTCTTGAACCTTGATTGTGTTGTATCCAAACATGAACTGTGTTACATGATAAACTTATTGGACACAGGACATTTTGCTTGAAGAACGGGTGAGCATGCAAAAAGAGCTGTGTCGACCTGACGCGCACCGTGTTGCACTGAGTTTTCAAGAAATAAACTTTTTTACAAAGACCTTAACGTTGACCGTGTCGTCAATTGAAGCGGGTCGTGTTCCACACGATGAACTATTATGAAATTATTGAATTAGGTTGTAATGATTGCCCAACCTTATTGACTGACTTCTTAAAGATATTGTAATGATTTTGGGCCTTCTGGAAGATAATCTAGATGAAAATTTATTGCTCAAGTGAATAGGATTAAAACTGATAATTATTGTGAATAAATCTATCGCATTAAAAAGAAGGCCCCGACTAGAGATTTATTCCCTCTTGATTAGGGATTCATTCCCTCATGTCTAGGAATTTATTCCCTCCTATTTAGAGGTTCACCCTCTCCTTTTAGGTTCTCGTGCCCTCCTGTTTAGGGTTCACACCTTCCTATTTAGCGATTTATCCCTCTTGGTATGTGTTATTGTCTAGCTAGCCATCCTGGTGCAAGGACAACTTAAATCTTCATTGCCCTGTTAAAAACTCACGACTATTTGTAATGTTTTACAACTTAGGACAAGATAAACAAAAAAAAGAACAAAGAGGTCCTAAGTACTGTCTGAGCTTAAACATACTAAATATTATACACTATCGTGTAACTAATATTCTTGCTATTGATGATACTTAAAAAAATAATGAACTAATGATCATGAACATATTGAACATTGAGACTGATGTGCATCTTAGGGTGCAAGTGATGTTTTGATCATTCTTGGATTAAAGTCATTGAACAAGAGGAAAGGTACAAAGTAAAAGTTACTATTATCTTGATGAATTACTGAGATAGTATATTTTCTTATATTGTCTTCATATATGTCTTATCCTATTGATTATTAATGTTACATATTGAGCTTCATTGCTCATGGGAGAATTGCCTCCCATGCTTTTGATCCTGCACGTGATCAAAATAACGAATAGATGATGGCACAGATGATGCATGTATTCGTGATATGAAGGTTTGCACTTGATATGAGTCTAGCTTGAGTCAAGTCTACTGTTGCATTAGAATTTAGTTAAAATTTATTAGTCATGTATTTTCTTTATTTTGAACAATGTAATATTTGGCTAGAATATTAAGTTTTATTTATTTCTTTCGCATGATGTGCCCTTATTGTTTACTAGTCAATTGGTCAAATGTAAAGTCACAGAAGAAGGTCACAACATCTCCAAGTCTGTATTTTTCCATGTGACAGGTATGAATTTGGAGGTGTTACAATAAGATATCACAACATAATGAGATGCACCTCTTAGTTGTTTCTAAAAAAGTAGAGTTCATGTGCAAGTATCATGAACAATCACTGCACCATCAAGAGAATGTTAAGTAAGCTCTTCTTAGATGTTTATTAATAGGTAGAAGATTAGTGTTGATATATGAATGCCATATGGATGATATGATATAAATTTTTCTTATGACATTAATATTTAATGCATTGGAAAATTATCTAAGATTCTTAAGATGTAGGCTATCATGATGAGAAGGCAATTTGGATGAATTTTAGGGATTTGAACTAAGACTATTGCCCAAAAAATGATGAAATGTTTAGTTTTAAAGAAACAAGATTTATTGATATGATGTTGTCCCATTGAATAGTATAATATGGTTCTTAAGGAGCTTATTCATGGATACTACAAATCAAGAAAGCCTTAAAATGATGTATGTAGGATGAAAATTGGTATCCCAAACCATATGATTAAAGATGATAGCATGACTAAGGAGTCATTGATTATTTTGATATTGGTGAATAATATTGGAAGTCAAGATGTCATGCCTAATTCGAGGACGAATTTATTTTTAAGGAGGTTAAAATATAACAGCTTTGATTTTTCTATAAAAATGAAAGGAAAGATGAAATATGATTATGATTAGGAAAAGGATATGTATGAGTACAAGTCAAATTATTATCCTAATATTTTAATATTCGTAGTCCTATCCAAAGCTCTCTCTCTCTCTCTCTCTCTCATCTTATAGATTAGAGGGAAGAACGACGAGGATCAGCAATGACAAGGAGGAAGAAGGAATTGATGAGGAGGAAGAAGAAGGGCTATTGAGGAAGAGGGTAATCTAACTACAACTATGGTATGTAACTAGAGGATCAACCTTAGGAATTTGCATATGTGAATGGTTAAATATAAGAGATTGTTAATGACTTGCTGTCTGTAATGAAATAATAAATTCACTATTATATCATTAAAAGTAATATGTCTGGACCAATTTCGGGATGGAGATGAAGGCCTCGGATGTTGGAGAGTATCAGATAGCTGAACACGGATCGTGTTCCCACCAGACACGTCTCCTGCTCATCGTGTGTTGCCTATCGCGTCGCCTTGACGTAGGTCAAGTTCACTTCAGACAATGGGAATGTCGCGAAGCGTGGACCACATCCAGAACATACGTGAACCGTGTCCAGAACGGACACTGGTCGCATTTAGCAAAGGACATTGCAAGGAAACGAGCAACATTCATCGGATGACCTGAAGATGATGGGACATGGATGATGTTGTCATTTGACGCAGGTCGTGTCCTAGGGAAAGCAGTGGAGGCGAAACATGAACCATGTCGCACCTTGACACAACTAATATTCTTCGAACCGTTGGTAGCACAGATAAATCATAACTCTAATACGACCCGAGTTGTGCCCGACACAGACTTTGCTACCTAACACCAATAAATGACATATCTGACTCGATACACTTCAAATTTGAAATGGACGTGTAGACATACATATTGTGCAAAATAGACCGTGACAATTCGACATAGACTATGTTGCTTTGTGTTATAGCTTAAATATCACTTAATGAAACACGAATGTGGATCATGTCAATATTTGATGTGGGTCGTGTCTTGCCAAATGAAATATAACAAAATTAAATGAAATTGTCTTATAATGATTGTTAAACTTAAATCATTGATTTCATAAGTTATTGTGACGCTTAGGATCTCAAGAATATAACCTAGAAGTGAGCGTATGGTAATATGATTTAAAATTATTAATATTTTGTGATTGAATTTATTGCATAAAGAAGAATGCCCCGATGACTATTTAGGGATTTATTCCCTCCTGTTTAAGAATTTGTTCCCTCCTATCTAGGGACCCAGTTCCTCCTATTTAGTCCCTCATGTTTAGGGTTTCATACCATTTTGTTTATCCCTCCTGATGTGCACTTCATAGCCTTGCTTGCGTCGGGACAACCTAAATATTCATTGCATCTTGTAAAGGCTCATCTACTGATTATAATGTTTGACAACTTAGGATAAATAAACAGAGAAAATAATAAAGAGGTCATAAGTACTGATTGACCTTGAACATACTAAATATTGTATATTATGTTGTAATTTATGTTCTTTCTACTGATGATACTAAAGGGAATAATGAACAAATGATCATGAACATACTGAACACTAAGACTGATGTACATCTTAGGGTGCAAGTGATGTTCTTATCATTCCTGGATTAAAGTCATTGAACAAGAGTACAACTACAAAGTAAGAATTACTACTTAACCTAATGAATTACTGAGATAGTATATTTCTTTATCTTGTCTTCATATATGTCTTATCTTATTGATTATTATTGTTACATGTTGGACTTCATCGCTCATGGAAGAATTGTCTCCCCTGATTTTGATCATGCACGAGATTAAAATGATGAATAGATGATGACACAGTTCATGATATAAATACTTTCACATGATATGAGTCTATATTGAGTCAAGTCTACTGTTGCATTAGAATTTAATGAAAAATTATCAATCATGTTTTTTCTTTATTTTGAACAATATGAAATAATGCTTTTATTTGGCTAGATTATTGAGTTTTATTTATTGCTTTCGCATGATGTTTCTTTATCTTTGACCAATCAATTGGTCAAATGTAAAGCCATATAGAAGAAGGTGTAGTGTCTCCAAGTTTGCATTCTGCCATATGGAGGATATGAATTTGGGGGTGTTATCGTAAGATATCAGAGTCTAATGAGAGACATTCTTAGTTGTATATAAGAAAGTAGAGTCCATGTGCAAGTATCATGTCATTAAAAAGTGTATAGGTCCTAAGGTGGCTATCGTAGAGAAATATTTATATTCACTTGTTGTAAATTCATATGGCTCCTAAGCATGTGCCTAACAGAAGAGAACAAGCCCCACCCAAATACTCATAGTGAATCCTACTGATTATGCAAATTGGCATAGATTAAAGATAGATCATGGATAGATAGATGGTAATGTTGATATTCGAGGATAAATTCATCTTGAAGGAGGTTATTATGTAACACCCGAAAGTTTTATGTAATTAAAATAAAAAGATGAAGAGGAAAGATAAAGCAAGATAAGATATGATACAATTAGGAATAGGAAAAGGATAGGAGTCAAAGTCAAAGTATTGTAATATTCCTACTCCTAACTAAAATTATAAGGGACTCTTAATAATAAGCAAATACTTTCTAAAGGGGGTTTTCTTTCCCTAGAAATAGGACCAAACACCCTACAAATTCGAAGGAATAAGAATAGTTAAGAAAAGGTGCAACACAGATCGTATACAACTAGGACGCAACCCTGTTGAACGAAGTCAACTAAAATTGGTAAAGGAAGGTCCAACACAGACTGTTTCCAAGTTGGACACGGGTTGTGTTGCTACCACACAATTGTCAAATCCTAACACGAACTGTGTTTAGAATAAACACAGGCTGTCTTGTGTCGAGTCCCAGATAAGTATAGATATTTAGTTAGATTGAGTTCGGGATAAAGCAAAATAACAGAGACAAAGGTGAGTTGGACTCGGATTGCACGTAGAAAACTCCTAAAAAAGTGGGTTAAAGGAGAGAGGATCTCATTATTTCTCTCACAAGTCTAAAGCACCAGAAGTTCTCTCTCTCTCTCTCTCTCTCTCCCCTATTGAACTAGAAGAGGAGGAAGGTATATCATGAGGGAGGAACGGTGATCAAGTAATGCCAAATGAGGAAGAAGAGTTAACGACTAACAATAATCCAAGTATGTAACTAGAGGATCAACCTTATGGTATTACATATATGTATGACCAAGTATAAGGAACATTGATAATGATATGCTTTCTGCACTAAAATAATGGCTTATGTATCATGAACAACCGAACACGAATCATGCCTGTTAGACACGTCTCGTGTTCCCATCAAAGCACAATCTCCGCGTCGCTTGGGCACGGGTCATGCTTATCGAACAACTCAGAAGTTGGCATAACTCAGACTCGCGTCTCCTTTGGCCGTGGGTCGCGTCTCCCTGATGTCTTGGAAGATGATTGCACGATGGCCACGTCATTCTCGGGCGCGGTCCACGTCCCACTGACACCAAAGGCAGTAAATGCACTGTGTTCACTGGACAACACGAAGCAGACCCGATACGAACTGCGTCATTATTTGACGTAGGTCGTGTCCTTCAGAAACTATTGGAGACGAAACATTAACCATGTCGCATCTTGATACGACTTGTGTTTTTTGAATTGAAGACTGAGCCAACACGAAACTCTAACCTTAATGACACAAGCTGTGTTACCCTAACACGGGTTGCATTCCTAAACTATGAAGATGGACGAAAATCCCTAACCCTAACATGGATTGTGTTGTATCCAAACACGAACCGTGTTAACGGATAAATGGATATTGGACGAGGGACGTTTAGCCTAGAGAAGGAACACATGGACAAATAACATGCAAAACGGTCGTGTCGACCCTACACAAATTGTGTTGCCCTGATTATTCACAATGAAATCTGTTACAGAGACCCTAATGCGGACCATGTTGTCGGCCAACGTGGATTGTGTTCTACTTGATGAACTATTATGAAATGATTGAATTAGGTTGTAATGATTTCCCATTATTGATCGACTTCTTAAAGCTATTTTAATGATTTAGGGATTTCTGAAAGATAACATAGATGAGAATCTATTGCTCAACTAAATACGATTAAAATTGATAATGATTGTAATTAAATCTATTGCATAAAGAGAAACACCTCGGACTAGGGATTTATTCCATCTTGATTGAGGATTCATTCTCTCCTATCTAGGGAATTGTTCTCTCCTATTTAGGAGTTCACCACCTCCTTTTAGGGTTTCGTGCCCTCTTGTTTTGAGACTTGTCCCTCTTTTTTAGGTTTCACACCCTCCTATTTAGGATTTTATCCCTCCTCGTGCATGTTATGCACTAGCTAACTATCCTAGTGTCAGGAAAACCTTAATCTCCAATGCTCTATTAAAGGCTCACGACAAATTGTAATGTTTAACAACTTAGGATAAGATAAATAGAAAGAAAAAAGAGGTCCTAAGTACTAATTGAACTTGAACATACTAAATATTGTATACTATGTTGTAATTGATGTCTTTTTTACTGATTATACTAGAAAGAATAATGAATTAATGATCATGAAAATACTGAACATTGAGACTGATGTGCATCTTAGGGTGCACGTGATGTTCTGATCATTGCTGGATTAACGTCATTGAACAAGAGGAAAGCTACAAAGTAAAAGTTACTATTTAACCTGATGAATTACTGAGATAATATATTTTCTTATCTTGTCTTCATATATGTCTTATCCTATTAATTATTACTGTTATATATTGGACTTCATCACTAATGGAAGAATTGTCTCCTCTCCTTTTGATCCCGCACTGATCAAAATGACGAATAGATGATGACATGATTCATTATATGAAGGCTTGCATATGATATAAGTCTAGCTTGAGTCAAGTCTACTATTGCATTATAATTTAGTGAAAATTTATTAGTCTTATCTTTTCTTTATTTGTACAATGTAAAAGAATATTTTTATTTGACTTGACTATTGAATTTTATTTATTACTTTTGCATGATGTGTCTTTATTGTTGACCAGTCAATTGGTCTAATGTAAGGCCAAAGAAGAAGATTGCGTGACGGGTATAAATTTGGGGGTTTTACATTTTCTCACAAGTTTAAACCAACTCAAACCATATTATTTAAATTTAATTTAGAGTTTAACTAAAATTCTAATTTAATTAGTTATGATTTAATTAAACATAAAAATCTTGGCGTTATATATTTTGTGTTTATTTTGAAATAATTTAATTCACATCTTAGTTTATATATAATACATATATATATATATATATATATATATGTATGTATGTATGTATGTATGTATGTATGTATGTATGTATGTGTGTATTTGGGCGAGCGCGTATAAAAAAAATAATGAGTGCTTACTAGTTTACTTTATACTTTACTTGGATAATTGTAAAAAAGAGAGTTATAAAAATAATAACCACTCTTTTTATAATCATAGTAAGGTTTAGCATTTGTTTTGCTTTGTTTTTGTGAGACTTTATATATAATAGCATCGTAAGCTTTTAAATATTATATATGAATTTACTTTTTATATTAAATATATTTTGTGAATATAAATTTTTAAATACTATTAAAATAATTTGTATTTTAACATTTTAAATTATGTTACAAGTTGGATGCATCGTTTCATGAAGGATGCAACACATTTTTTACAATATAATAATATATTAATTTATTATATTTTATTTATAACTTAACAACAAAAATTAATATGATAATGTGTTTTTCTAATATGTTACAACACTATTAAGATCTATTTCACTATTTTAATTTATATAAACTTTTTAATATTGATTTTTTTTATAATTCACCTGAGAATTGGAAAATTTGTGATAGATGCATCCAAACAGTCAAGAAAGTTTTATTTCATAAATTTATTAACTCATGGGTATGCATTTTTCCAAAAAGTGCAAACCCACGGGTTTTAAAGAACATTGAAAAAAAACCTGAATTACTCAAACTTACATGTTTTGGCATATGGCAATACGGGATCAGTGAATATTATTTTCTGTGATCTATCATATATTATTAGAAAAAGGTCTCTTATATATATATATATATATATTAGAAAAAGGTCTCTCTCTCTCTCTAATATATATATATATATATATATATATATATATTATATATATTATATATACTGTCGATTAGTTAAAAAAACAGACCAAGATGGTTATAACCTCACATCCCCATTTATACACTCATCGATTTAGTTAAAGTTTCTTTTTGCATGATCAAGGTTTATTAATTTGATCAGATGCCACTAGTTCACGCGATCTTAATCAAGAAACACTTTGTTCATAGCCGACTTCCCCGATCAAGGGAACAAATGAAGTTGAACACAATGACAAATCAACAAAAAGCAACAACCAAAATTGCACTCCTAACACTGACCCAAATTTAGCTTGCTTCAGTTCGCAGCATGCCGCCAATGGACAATTATATAGTTATAGCTGAACTCTCTCTCTCTCTCTCTCTCTCTCTCTCTAATGGAATATCCTTATAAATACCCACAGAATCCACCATGCTCAAAACAAGAACCTTTTCGACACTTCCTTTCTAATTCTAACAATTAATATTGCCATCTGTGATCTCTATCAATTCCCTTCTCCCTCCCTTTCATACATCCATCCGGACACTTCCAAAATGGATCGCCTCCGCATGAATATTTTCCCAACTCTTCTGCTCCTTGCCATCTCTAGCTACTTCTCATCGGCAGAAGCAACCTACAGCATCACCGACTTTGGCGCAAAGCCCGACGGCCGGACCGACTCGACCAAGCCGTTTCTCAGAGCATGGGAAGCAGCGTGCAGCTCGACGGGGGCAGTGACCATCAATGTGCCGTCTGGATCATTCTTGCTCGGTCAGGTGACCTTCGCAGGTCCTTGCAAGAGTAGCAAGATCACCATCCAGATCGCCGGGACCATCCTCGCGCCCTCCGGCTGCAACAACTTTGCCGAGTGGATCTTGTTTGATCATGTCGAGTCCATTTCGCTGCTCGGCGGAACCATCGACGGCCGGGGCTCCTCTTTGTGGGCTTGCAAGGCTGCCGGCCGGAGCTGCCCCAATGGCGCATCAGTAAGTTTTGTACCACTACTAATTTAATTCCCGATTCATGTGGCATGCATACAGTTTAAAATTGTTACTAAACGTCGTCATCATAATCTCCTCCTGCAGTCGTTGGTAATCAGGAATTCGAAGGACATAATGATCAGCGGCCTCACATCGATTAACAGTGAGTTGTACCACATAGTGATCAACGACAATTATGGAGTCACGCTGCAGGGAGTTAAGATCAGGGCACCGGGGAATAGCCCCAACACCGACGGCGTCCACGTGCAGGGCTCCGACTACGTCACCATCGTCGGGACGGGCATCAAGACGGGCGACGACTGCATCTCCGTGGGCCCTGGAACGACCAACCTTTGGATCGAGCAGGTCATCTGCGGCCCTGGCCACGGCATAAGGTAATAAAAAGCGTGACGTATAACCTGCATGCATGCACGCATGCATGACGTTGCTTCAAACGCGTAGTTACGTGATGTTTCGTTTTTGCATGGTCGGGATGCAGCATTGGGAGCCTGGGCAAAGGTTACAAGGAGGCAGGAGTGGTGAACGTGACAGTGAAAACGACGGTGTTCACCGGAGCGGAGAACGGGCTGCGGATCAAGACATGGGGCAGGCCGAGCCAAGGCTTCGTCAAGGGAGTGGTCTTCGAGCACGCCATGATGCAGAACGTCCAGAACCCCATCATCATCGACCAAAACTACTGCCCCGACGACAAAGGCTGCCCTGGCGAGGTATATATTAATTGCTGTGCTCTCTCAATACCTAACTAGCTCTGCATACCTGATATATATAAATTTTGTCATTATTTTGGGAATTCAGAGCTCCGGTGTAAAGATCAGTCAGGTGATGTACAATGATGTCCACGGGTCGTCGGCGTCGCAGGTGGCAGTGAACTTTGACTGCAGCGCGACCAATCCATGCAGCGGAATACAGCTGCAGGATATCAAGCTCACCTACGGCAACAAGCCGGCGAAGGCCTCTTGCAAGAACGCCTGCGGAAGCACTTCTGGTTTTGTCGTGCCGCCGAGCTGCCTTTGATGAAACTGCATACACCTACATATATTGAGTTCAGTACTGATAGGAATATATACATTAAACGTACACCAAAAAAGATACACTAAAGAAATTGTAACAGAAAGAAGATTACACTAAAGATTATTGTACTAATACACTATTGATTTAATGTAGTAATAAATATATATGCATGTATATATACACTATTGAGCGCCTTTTGTTGCCTACTTATAATTGGTGTCTACTTTTGCGTTTAATTTTAGTTTGATGTGGCATCCACCAAGTAAATTTTATACTTCTCTAACCTGTGCTAATATGATTTAAAAATTCAATAGCAAGTGCACTAATCTAAATTGAGTATCATTTCCACGAGAATAAAATTATTATCTATCTAACCTTACAAACTAATAGGCGATGACATGAGTTTTGGATAATATAATTTTTTAAAAAAGAATAATATTAAATAAGATAAAAAAATTAGATTCTTTATGACAATAAGATAAATAGAGTTAAACAAAGACTTACCATAGATTTTAATCAAAATTCAGTTTTAATCAATTTTTTATAAGAATTAGGATTTATTAACAATCTGATTTCCTCTCCACCAACTACCTCAATTCTAATATACTCGATCATTCCACTACAAGATGGCAATCTAGTCTAATGGGGAAGGAAGATGCATTAATATTGAGTTCCTAAGTTATCGATCATCTCTCTTAGGGTGTGTTTGATTGACAAAATATAATATTCCTAGGAATGATTACATTCCATGGAATGTGATTCTATGGAATTATATTCCTAGGAAACTAATGTTACTATGTTTGGTTCGAGGTCGGAATATATTCAGAATAAACTTGATTTTATAATTTATAAAAAAAGAGAAGAATAGAGAAGAGATATAATATTATATGAGAGAGTGAAAAAAAAGTGAGATATTAGATCAAGAAAAAATGAGAAAAAATAAGGAGAGAAAGTTATGATCTTGAAGGAAAGATAAGGAAAAGATTATAGAAGAGAGAAAGTAAGTATACTAGAAAAGATGAAGAAATTGAGGACAAAGAAAGTTATGAAATTATATTATTGAAGAGAGAAAAAAATTTTAAGGAGAGAGAAAGTTTGATATTATAGGAGAGAAAAAATAATAAAATTAAAAGAAAAGAAAAACTATGATATTAGATTATAGGAGAAAGAAATTGAAATATCATAGAAGAGAGAAAGTAAGGTATTACTTAAGATAGAGAAAGTGAGATATTAGAGGAGAGAGAAAGTGTGATATTATATATGAGAAAATGAAAACAATTAGAGGAGAGAGAAATTTATGAGATTCGATTATAGGAGAGAGAAAGTGAAATATTATAAGAGAGAAAATAAGAAAAATAAAGGAGAGAGAAAGTGAAATATTATTGGGGAGAGAGTAAGGTATTATATCAGAGAGAAAGCGAGATACTATAGGAGAGAGAAAGTGTGATATTATATATGAGAAAAAAAATAGAGGAGAGAGAAAGTGAGATATTAATGAGAGAGAAAATGAAAAATGGAGGAAAGATAAATGAAATATTATAAGGGAGAGAAATTAAGGTATTACATAAGGGAGAAAATGAGATATTAGAGGAGAGAGAAAGTTATGAGATTAAATTATAGGAGAGAGAAAATAAAATATTATAGGAGAGAGAAAGTGAAATATTACATGAGAGAGAAAATAAAAAATGGAGAAGAGAGAAAGTAAAATTTTATAGGAGAGAGAAAGTGGGATATTACAAAAGAGAAAAAAAATATGAAAATTGGAGGAGAGAGAAAAGTTATGAGATTATATTTATAAGAGAAAAAGTGAAATATTATAGGAAAGAGAAAGTAAGATATTACATGAAACGAAATGAGAAAAATAGAGGAGAGAGAAAGTGAAATATTGTAGGAAAGAGAAAAATAAAAAAAATTGGAGGAGATAAAGTGAGTTATTGGAGTGAAAATTAAATATTATATGAGAGAGAAAATGATGAGATTGAAAAAAATATTAGAGGAGAGAGAAAATTATAATATTAGAGAAAAAAGAAGAGAAAAATTATAGATGAGAAAATGTTATTATTAGAAGAGAAAAAATGAGAAGTTTATACAATTTTTTTCATAAAGGTTAAATAATTAAAAAAAAAGATCTCAAAATGTAATGAATGGTAATATAATATTACCACACTTTTTAGAAGGAATAAGATTCCTTTCATTTGGTGGAATATCATTCCAAGGGGAATGTATGATTCCCAAATAGATTATCATGTTAATTAATCCAAACATAGGAATATAACATTCTTACAAACATTCCAAGGAATGTTACATAGATAGCTTCAACCAAACGCACCCTTAAGGATGTCAATCTAAGAGATCTCACACATGATGTATTCCTCTACAAGATGTTATCTAAGCATGATATTCAATGCTTTGAATAAAAATTCAAGGATCAATTTCAAAAATTCAAAAGAAAATTAATAGTTCGCTATTCTTATCCAATAGAAAAAAATCAAAATCTCACATAATTCATGAAAAATATTAAGAATAACATTCGTATACATAAGAAATTTGACATACTAAATTTTGTTAAAAAAATCAATGGTTTCACATGTTTTCCCTTACACTAAAAATTCTCCAAGAAAAGTAACTAAAGATACAACAAGAATATTTAGAATTTTAACATCATGACTATCACCTCTTCAGAAAATTTTTGCAGCACTACGTCTTCTTTTCCAACATTTAGCTCTTCTAAACTTGAAGCATAACTCCGCAAATGAGGTTTTACAAATTTGTTTATAGAATTTCAGCGGGTTTCGTCAAATATGAACTAACATTGAGAACTTCAATTTTCATCAGATTTGGCTTATACCTGAGTCAAAATCTCTAAAAGATAAGGTTAATCGCTTAAAAATGTCTTAGAATGTTTTCACAGCTCGTAACAAGATTGTCAAGACCGTGACCACAACAGATCTTCATTATCAACACATCTTCATGGACGTGAAACTAGTTTCACGGTTATGACCGAGAGGTTATTATGCGATCTCCAACATCTTCACGGCCTATGACTAAGATATTATGGTTGTGACTCGTATGTACCCATCTTCATCATCCATAATCATCACATTCTCTCATGGCATGATAATGCCTTCATGGGCTCATGATGATTATCATTGTATTATGTCTTGGATGTGCTCATGACCTTGAAATTGCCTTCACGAGCCGTGACATTCAGCACGAGCATAAAATATGTGAATCACGACTAGGTGCGCCGTCATCGACTTCATGGCCGTGAAAGTGGCTTTCACGGTCCGTGAAAAATTCCTTCAAATATTATTGTATGCGCTCACAAGCGTGATCCTTCTATCACGACCATGATCTTCAATTTTTTTATTATTTGACCTCTGAATTCACTTCAGATTGTTGCGGCCTTCCTCTATCACGTTGTCAAGTATCCTGGATATGAAAGCACATTACATTATGCAGACTCTAACTACGAAAACATAAATAAAGTGAATTGATAGACAAAATGATGCATGTGACGCTGAACTCGATGAAAATTAAACTAAATATGATATGAAAAACATGACTAATTTAACATGTATAATTATCTTATTAATAAAACTTATTATGATCCTTCCTTTGATCATAAGATCCTCATCTTAAGAACCTGCATCTCATAACCAAGTCTCAAAGTTGCCATATGAAAATATTGAAATTAAGTTATTTATGTTTTCTTGAATTAATCAAAAACTAATAACCTATTAAAAATATATCAAGATTAACAGAAAAAATATCTTATCGAACTGAATAAATATATTTTATCCTCAAAAAATATTGAAAGATATAAATGTTTTAATTTCCCTTCTTACTATTAAAATAGTTTTTTTTTGTCTTACAAGGAAATCCCATTGCAAAGTAAAGAAAGAGAATATTTTTAGTGTGCCCAACAGAGATGTTAGATCCCGACAAATAAATTAATAAATTGCCTTTATTCTGAACACAACTCCCCACCATTTGTGTCCCTCATCGTCCTCGCCTCCTTCCCTTACACCTCCTCCTCCTCCTCCACAAATAGTTTGATCAAATGTGTTCATACTTGATTCTCGATCGGAGTAACGAGACTATTAGATCTCCATTCCAAGCTCCTAATCGCCAATTCTTGCCCTGATTTCCTTCATGAACTAGAATCGACTTTGATCCCTTCAAATCCTTTGTGCAATACATCCCATTTCCTTCAGGATGAAACTTTCTTGTTACGAGAAGTAAGCATGAGAGAAGAATAAATACACAGAAGACACAAAAATTTAACAAGATTCACCCTTAACTATATCACATCCTCATATGATGGATGAGTTTTTTCTTTAATGTAGAAGAAAATAATAGATGATACACGATACAAAATAATTTAAATTATATGGAATTTATAGTGACCCTAATACAAAATAAGAAACATAAACTTTGGATCCATTTGGAGTTCATATAAGGACCCTCGCATGGGATGGGTGACTTCGACACCCTAATTATTCAAGAGGTCGTATTGCACTAGGATCATATAAGTTCTTTTTTTGGGATTCAAGACACTATCAATGAATATATATTTTGACTTGAATCCTCTTCAAAATAGAATATCTGTTATACTCTACCACTGCTAGCCCTTCCTCGAGGCTATTGTCAATTGTTCATATTTAGCACGTCCAAGCAATGTTGGAACTTGCTATGAGGAATTGACTTAGTGAATATATCAGCTGGAGGCACTAGATTCTCCTCTTAGTACGAATGAAATGATACCTAACATTAACGTTTTTGGTCCTCTCATGATGCATTTGTGTAGATTTTTAACACATTTTCATAGCATATTTAGTTTGTTTTTAGACAATTTTTGCATATCATAGATTATTTTATTAGATTATTTGTATTTATTTATTTATTTGTTTATTTTTATTTATAAAACTAATTAATCTTTTGATTTTCATGTCTAAAAAGTACTAGGACAAAGAAACAAAGCCAATAAAAAAAATTTGCACTCAATTTGGAGTGGAAATGAAGTCGAAATTGCAATTTCAAGACATTGATTTGTACGACCAATCTCAATCATGACCGTGATAGGACTTTTCACAATTGTGAAATACGAAAAATGAAATTTTATGATCAATCATGGCCAAATCTCGTTCCTTGTCATGGACTGTAAAATCAAAACTACATGTTGTTAAAATACTTTTATGGGTCATGAAATGGGAAAAAATATCGTTGAAGTCTCGATTATGGCCGTGAAATTAATTTTATTGGCCGCGACAACCATTTTCATGATCGCCAAAGTGAAAATTAAAATTTCAAAAATTGAAATCAATCTTTTTTTCTCAACCAACCTTATCAAGTTGTGAAGCCCACTTAAAAATAAAATGGTTCTTGTAAAATTTGAATAACTCTCAACTTTATAAATAGGAACCTGGGTTATTGTGAAGACCCGATATATCTCTCTCATGGTGATGTTGGATGCTAGCTGCTAAAGAAAAATTCTGAATTTTTTTGAGAATCAAGATCAAGTTCAAGGCTAAAGAAAGAGTCTGAAGACTAGTGCACTCAGTAGAAGGTCATGCTACATATTCTTCATTAAGAGTTAGAATCTTTTCTTTTCATTGTTGTTTAGGAAGTATTTATCCTATTTATCGATGTTGTTCTTTAGAATTATGGAGTATTTTTGTATTAGGAACTTTTTTGAACCCTATTTTAGATTGAACTTGTTTCAATAAATTGTTTCCCTAGAACATGATAGTTATTCTTAATGCTTTTTTTAGATGGTGATTGGTTAAATTAATTATTGACTATTTTGTGTAATCGATTTTTATCTTTCATGTGATAACTTAGATTATTTTTTAGAGTCTTAGGTTGTGTGGCCTATTGATTGGACTTGCTTAAGCGGTCAACAGTTTAAGATTTACAACGTTAAGGCATCTTAAGTTCACATTGAATTAGGGTGGATTCATCTGAATGTCTTGGGTAATATGAAATTAAGATAGATAGTTGCACTTATTTAGAATATCATAACTTAGACAATTTTTAGTCCATAATTATATTCAACATGTGCTTTAATCTAATCCAATATAACATAGTGGTGAAACAAGGTGCCCCAGTTTCCCCAAATTGACTAATCTTATTGTCTTATCTTTTATATAGCTCAATCTTATCTATTAATTTTTTTGTTATTCAAATTTCAAACACATCAAACTTTGCTATAACTGATATTTTCTCTTAACTTTGTAATTAGATTGGTTAGGTTGCATTAGTTCTCATGGTTTTGACATTCATACACTTTATTACTTTGACTAATTCACTTGCTAGTGTAATTAAAACGCATCAATTTTTTGGCACCATTGCGGGGGACTAATTATTAACTGATGTGTGCTAAAATGTATATAAAATTTTGCGAGCAAGTGCACTAATCGTGATCAAGTAATATTTCAAGTGAGTAGAGTATCATTCCCATGAGGCTTATATTCTCATCCTAATCTAGCCTCATAAACTAATAGGAGACGGACATGAGTTTGGATAAAATAGTTTTCTTTCTCAGAAAATAAGATAAGATAAAAATGATAAGATAAATTTAGATTTTTTTTTATGTCATGAAGCATTTGACTAGGATGAATTAAGATATGCAGGGATAATAATGTTTCACGATAAGTTTTAGTCAAAAGTCAATATTAGTCAATTTTTAATGAGGATTAGGATGTACCCTAAATTATGACTTTCTCTCCGGGATGAACCAACTATATCAAATCTAAGAAACTTGATTGCTCCTCTTCAGGATGTCAATCTAATCTAATAGGATTTTGAGATGTGTTATAATGAAGTTCCTATATTATAGGTCATTCCTCTTCAAGATGCTGATCTCACAGACCTTATACCTAAAATATTCCTCTTCAAGATGCTACCTAGATGTGGTATGCAATGCTTCGAATAAAATTCAAAAATCAACTTAAGGATTTCAAAAAGAACTCAGAGTTCACCATTCCTCTACAGGATGCTATTGATGATCAAAATCTCGGACAAATCATTTAAAGCATTAGACACAACATTCATACACATAAGCTATTTGACAAACTATAATTAGTTAAAACAAGGGTGAAGCAATTTTTCTCTTACAATAAAAATCCTCCAAAAACATAAACTAACATACATGTGACTTCATCCTTCTAAATAAAAGAGAAATTAGATTTACAACGAGAAAAATTAAGAAATTCAACACCTTGATGATCGTCTTCTTCAAAAAATTGTTGTGGTGCTTCACTTCTTCTCTAACGTGTCGACACTCCCAAGCTTGAAGCATCCATTAAAATTGAGGCCTTGAAGGTATCTTTATAGTTTCCAACAGGTATAGGAAGTTTTAAGTTGATAAACTTCGAATTTCAGAAGATACAACTCAATCCTAAATCAAACTCTTTAAAAGATAACACTTAACACCCTCAAAAATGCAAATTTCATTATATCCCTGGAAGTTTCATGACCCATGACAGGATTGTGACGGCTATGATCATATATAATTTTCCATATCAATGTAATGTCACATCCCATTAAACTAGATCTACGATCGTGGCTGGAAGGTTGTCTTCAATATCCATATACCTCACGATATGTGACTTAGATGTCATGATTGTGATCATATGTATATGTCTTCATCGTTGATTTTCTCATAATCGTGATCATGCATTCACGGGCCATGATGAATTTCGTTGTTTGAATCGGACGTGCTTACGATCGTGAAACCTCTTTCATGGGTCGTGACTTATGCAGCATGGGCGTGACTTATGTACTTCATGATTTCTTGTTCCATCGTCGATTTCACGACCATGAAACAGGTTTTCACAGCCTATGAAAACTCATCTAAAAGTGCCGCTCATCCTCAGAATCATGAACTCCTTGTCATGACCGTTCTTTCCAATTTTTTTATTAAATTGCCTCCGATTTCACCTCAGATTGTTGTTGTCTTCTTCCAACATGCAGCCAATTGCCCTAGACATTAAAACACACAACATTATGTAGAGACTAACTCCGAAAACTAAAATGAAGCAAAATGATAAACAAATTTATGCATGCGACGATGATGATACAAATAAAAAAAATGCTACGAAAAACATGACTATATTGACACACATTAAACTCTCCCAAACTTAAAGTCTTGCTTCTCCTCAAGCAAAATTGTAGAGCAATACTCATGATTATTCTGTCATAACATATATCTTGCAAACAAATACTTTCCTTGCATCACCTTTCTCCTGCTCCTCATTAGCAACACATCTTTCTCCTGCTTCATAGAGTTTGTGATCTGTTTAGTTTGTTGAAAAAATTTCAAAAATATAATCACCGTCTTATTAACCATTATTTAACTTCTAACTTTAATTAAGTAAATATTCTTTCAAATATGGATCATAGTATATAAACTGAATTCTTAAATCTTGTGGAATAGGACTATATGAATCTTTAGACTATGATTATTTTTCAGCTTTATTGTATTTGAGCCTAGATTATTACAGCTTTTTTATTGAATATTTCATTATTTATTGAGCTTATCGAAAAATTATAAAAAAATACAAAATTGAAAAAAATAGAAAAAATAATATGTGCAAAAATTCTGAAATTGTTGAAAAAAAAATATAAAGTGTGAGAAGTAAGGGTTGAAGTAGTACTTAAGTGTTATCTAGAATAAGGGTGGACCGGGCAAGTAAGCTCGAGGGGCGGTTTCACACTTGTTGCCCTAAGGTCATCTTATCTAGGAGTCATCAAAGAAAAGTCCGTTACGCGGACCACCTTGTGAAAAGTGGAGAAGCGCCTAAGTGTTAACTCAATTGCCTAGTTTGGCTTTTCATTCAAAATCTCAGAATGTTCGAGCAAGTATACCCATAGGGGACTTTTAAATCCTGATGGCCTAAGGTCGTCTGATATGGGTCCATCAGTCGAAAGCCTGCTACATGAACTTTCTTGTGCAACCCTAACTGAAAATTAGAACTCATAAAATTGCAAGTTGTGATTATTTTTATTGTTTAATAGTATAAGCTCAAAGGATACTTCTACCTGGCTTCAACATTAATGTTGTAATTTGATATCATCTGCCTATAAGGTGTGACAAATATTGTTTAAATTTTTAATGGATTAGAAACTTTATGAAGCAGGAGGATTGATGAAGGTGTGTTGTCAGTGAGGAGTATGAGAAGGATGGTGCAAGAAAGTATTGGTCTTCAAGATACATGTTATGATTGAATAGTCTTGAGCACTGCTCTAGAAGTTTGCTTGAGAACAAGCAAGACTTCAAGCTTGAGAGAGTTTGATGCATGCCAATTTAATCATATTTTTCATCGAACATTTAGTTTGATTTTCATCATTTTCATCGTCTCATGCACCATTTTATCTATCATTTCACTTCATTTTATTTTTCAAAGTTAGAGTCTATATAATGTCGTGTGTTTTGATGTCCAGGATACTTGACAACGCGACAGAGGAAGATCACAATAATATAGGGTGAAATTCGAGGCAAAATAATATAAAAAATGAAAGTACGATCGTGATAGGCGTTTCATGCCTGTGAGCGCAAGCAGAACCTATGAAAGTATTTTCACGGGCCGCGAAAAGGAGTTTCATGGCAGTGGAAATGAAGACTGATGGATCGACCGTGAGGCGCACAAGTCACAACCATAAGTGAAGACGCACACATATGGTCACGACCATGACATATGTGTCACAAATATTATCATGATCATGACCATGAGTGAAGACGCATACATATGGTCACAACCATGACATATGTGTCATGGGAATGAAGAGCATGGATATTGAAGACAGCCTTCCGGTGACCACAGTGAATCTAGTTTCACAGGACATGACGATGGCGATATTGACAACTTGTTGTGATACACGATCATGATAATTCTGTTACGGGCCATGAAAGTTTTCGAGAAAACAATGATTTTTTTTATTTTTGAAGCAGTTCAACATTATCTTTTGAAGAATTTGATATGGGATTGAGTCATATCTTCTAGAAAATGAAGTTTTACAAGTTAGGACTCTTCATATCTAATTGATTCTATTGAAAACCTATAAATAAACCTTCAATGTCTCACTTTTGGGGCATGCAGCATGCCTTATGCAATAAGTCTGAAACTTCAAGCTTCGAGCCTGAAGAGGGCTTCACGTTGGAGAAGAAAAACTTATTCTACACAGATTTCAAAGGAGTAGATCATCTAGGTGTTTTTACTCCTTAAAATTCTTCTTTCTCTTTAATTTGAAGGATGAACTTCCTTGTAATTTCTTAGTTTTACTTTTGTGGAGTGAATTTTGTTGTAAGAGAAACTGTTAACTCTTTATTTAATTCAATTTAGTTCTTCAATTCTCCTATGCACATGAATATTGTGTTTAATGTTTTTTTTATGATTTATATGAGATTTTGATCGTTTGCTAGAATCCTGAAGAGGAATAATGAGTTCCTAGTTCTATTTGAAACTCTGACATTGATCTTTGAAATTGGAATTTGAATCATTGCATGTCACATCTTAGTAGCATCCTGGAGAGGGATATTTAGGTGTATGGTATATGAGATTGACATCATGAAAAGGAATGGTCCATAGCCTAGGAGTTACATATCAGTGCGTCCTAATCTTAAAGATAAGATTGACATCCTGGAGAGGAACTGTCATGCCTTTTAGAACTAAGATAGTTGATGTATCCTAGAGAGGAAGTTATACATGGGGTAGATCATAATCCACTTAGGAGTTTGATTGGAACTAAAATTTAATTAATCTTGTGGTAAAATTGAATTTAACTAAATTTCATCTTATTTCATCGTAATATAGAGGTTATTGTCATCAAAACATTATCTTTTTAATCCTCATGTTAATCCTATTTTTCTTAAACTCTATTATCTCTTATTGGTTAGTGAGAATAGATAGATAGTTAACATTCAATCCTTGTGAGAACGACATTCATCTCACTTTTAACTATTACTTGTTATAACTAGGCAGTTTCTAGTGACTTCATCTATCACATTGGCACAAGTCAAAGAGCTATTTTTATTGCTCTTAATTAATTTATTAAATCTTAAAATTCACTCGAGTGTTCAGCAATAGAAGTTTTAACTCAAAATTTTATGTTCACTAATGCTCTAATCACAAAGACTTTAAGTTGAACTAAATTATTGCATAATAGTCATGCAATTTCTTTTATAAAACTAGTGCATTTGTCTCTCTAGTAACATGTTGAAAATCACTCACATCAATAAATTATTTAAACATTTCAACAATTTTTTTGTGCATCTTTTTTCAACTATCATCAATTTTTCATGTTGGTATATTATCTCATAATTCAACATGATCAAATAAATCTATGTAGTAGAGAATATTCTCCATCATTGCTTTTCAAATTGAATAATTATTCGATGCCAGTTTGATCTTTCCGCTAAAATAATTTTCCTTCATTTTATTCACACAAAAAAGATACACCCAAATTAACCTTTCTAATATCACTTGTTTGGAAGTTTGGCTATGTTCCTATGTATGAATTAAATAGTTCAAACTAATATCATGCACATAAAATAATATCAAACAAAAGAAACACCAAATTGTGCGTGAAAAATTCCTCCAACAAAAATGAAAAAAATCACGAGGCAATCATAGAGTAATTTTATTATATAAAAAATGAATTACAAAGTCTTTCATATTTTTGCCCAAATCCGAAATAATAATCCAATGAGATTAAATCAATAGGTATCTTCTGTTTTTTTTTTGAAATAATCAATAGAAATAATATCACCTGATTATTGTGATTCTATGTTATCACATTATTAAAAAATCTTTGAGATCCTTTCGATATGATTTTGCACTTGATTCTTTACTCTTCAAGAAGCACCTCTCTGTTTTATCAAAAGCTCTCTCCATTTCACACTATCCTCACTACCAAAAGAGATCATTTTTTTCCTTTTCTATGACATTGAAGGACTAAAAACACCAAGAGAAAAAAAATATTTCTTCTCTTTTTTCTCTTTTTTCCCACCTCTTTAAAGAGAGAAGTTTTATTTATTTCATTTGGATGATATAATCCAACTTCAAATCAAATATCTAAGTTAATTAAGCTTAATTTAAACTTAAACATATTTGATCTTTCAGGGGCTTAAAGCCTCCAAGCAGTTGTTAGCATCATGTTCCTTTAATGAAAAAGATAAAACTCTCTTAGTAAATAAATCACCAATTCTTAAATCACTATCATTTTGTCTTTAAGAAATATTATTAATGAAAATCGAGAACTTCAAATCTGCCCTTAGAATGCTAAGTCTGCTTACTTTAATATAAAGTGTGTCTTCTTCACAACTATCCTCACCAGCAAGAGAGATAATTCTTCTTTCTTTTCTATGACATTAAGGGACTAAAGACACCAAGAAAAAAACTCTTTTTTTATCCATACGCCTCGTACTTCTTTTTTTCCACCTTTTCAAGGAGAGAAGTCATATTTATTTCATTTGGATTATATAATCAAATTCCAACTCATACACCTAACTTAATTAAGTTTAATTTAACTTAAACATATTTGATCTTTCATGAGCTTAAAGTCCAACAAATAGTTGTTAGCATCATGTCATTTTAATGAAAAAGATAAAATTCTCTTAGTGGATAAATTATCAATTCTTAAATTACTAGCCTTTTGTCCTTAAGAAACATTATTAATGAAAACTGAGAACTTCAAATCTGCACCCAAAATGTTAAGTCCGCTTACTTTGATATAAAGTGCGTCTTTATTGACTTGTACATGATATATGTATTATTGCATTTATGTTAAGTGTTCCAATATTATTTTTCTTTTAGTTGATTGAAGGAGTACATGTTTTCCATCCAAAGAATGTAGAAGAAGTTGCAAGGATGATTTCTCAGAAAGGAAAGAGGCCATCGATCATTAAAGCACAAATGGGAAAGTTACCTGTCAGCACTTAAAGAGTAAGGCTAGTGTGTCTTTTATACTTGTTCGAAAGGCAAATTCTTGAGAATGTTTGTACCAACAATGAATCGAAAGCACTGTATTTGACTAATAAATCCCAATTATGTGTCTTTACCAACACAAAAGTCAACTCGATAGATTCAACTCTATGTTACATCTTACATACATTCTAATGTTTACCAAGAATTGTCTAATTCAACTGAACATGTTTACAGATACATAAGACATTTTATTAAGTAGCTAGAAACATTCATGTAATGACATACTAAACATGCCCTTTTAAAGGTTATTTGTGTGCATCATCTACAGGTTAATTGAAGAATGTTGGGCTCATGAACCTATAATAAGGCCAACTTTTCTAAAGATAATAGTTCGACTTGACAAAATATAATCTACCTGCTAAACAAGGATGGTGAAAAGATATTTCAAGCTATCTTGGTACTCACTCTCACACAATAGTCAAATTATTAGTGAAAGATCACATGCAAGCTTTATCAAATCCTTTATTGCCATAAAGTGAACTTGTATCTTATATATTGACCAATTTCTAGCTCAAAAATTAATCATAAAGAAAAGTAGTCGCTGAACCATACATTCGAACAAGCTAGGAATTCATTGTAGGGATGAAAATTTGTAAGATAGAAAGGATGTCCTTAGATTAATAAATGACAATTTTGTTATGATAACATTTTCACATCATCCATATTATAATGTGATCCTACTTTTCCCTGTAGACAATACTTGGCCAAAAATTATTATTTTGTGGGCAAAACCTTAATTCTCGAAGCATGGGAGAAAGGGTGGTGCTTGCTCATACATATACAATGCTCGCATACGTTTTTTTAATTCTATGTTGTTGATTTATGTTTTTGTGACAGGCTTTTTACACTATGATATATCACAAAAGGATAAAATGATTTGACTATATTGAACTTTAAAGATTATAAGTGAGAATATCATCTTTCAATATTTTTTATTATTCATGAAATATTATAAGTTCTTATAGTTGCTAAGACTTACTAGATCTAATTACACTCTTGTAGATGTCATCTAAGTTACCGTGAGCAAATAGCATTTCCATCTATTTTATTGAGAATTCAGAATATGATGAGTGAGCTATTATACATGTAGTTTTGTTGACAATTGCTATCAAAGATGCTCTTTTCATGACCTTTATCTATCTTTTTCATGCTAATAAATGCACCATACTTCAATGTGCAATTGGTCAAGTTGTAAAGATTCTTTTTTTGGCGTTTTGGTTTCATGACAAATGATGTCTTATGCCTAACATACATCATTGTTATAGGAAATTATTGGACTTCGGGATTTTCGAACAAATTGAAAGTCATTCATCTTATTTTCTCCCTATTGTCTTCAATTTAAATCATATTTTTGTGTTATGAAGTTTGAATAATTATCTTAGTTCAAAACATTCTAAAGTTTTAATATTTGTATCTTTGGTCAAAGCTTTGGTATATGCATAACTGCAAGGCTTCTAATGGAGTATGATTTCAGAATGATCAAATCTCATGCATTTTCTTCGCTCACAAAGACATCACAAACATATCCATCAGACAATCAATCAAGGATAGAGCTTAATAGAAAATCTTTTAAGGAAACATAGTCCTAAAGGAAAGAGAAAAGGGGAAAATAACAAACATTTGATATTTTCATATTGTGTTTGTTAGAAGAGTAAGAATGGAGAAAATATTTTTCTATATGAATTCTGGTGAGTCTGTACATCTATATATAGTACATGAAAGGATCAGAAGAATAACCACCAATATCTATCTAATCTAACTAGAGAAGATTATCTAATCTAAACTAATCTAGATAATCACAAATTTAGATAACATCAGATCTGGATAATATCAAATATGAATAATATCAAATCTTTACAAATGATAAGATTAGATTCTCTAACAGGCCCCGCAAACTCAGCGTTCTCTGGATCGAAGCCTGAGTTTGTCCCGTAAGAACTGAAAGCGAGCACCAGAAAGTGGCTTGGTTAGAATATCTGCAAGGTTGTCTTTGGAGGAGATAAAGCGAACAGCAAGACGACGATTGGAGACCTCATCACGAACAAAATGATAATCAACCTCTATATGCTTTGTGCGCGCATGAAATATCGGATTTGCTGATAAGTATGTGGCGCCAATATTATCACACCATAGAATAGGAGGAGAGGAGATCTGCAAACCAAGTTCCATGAGCAATGACCTTAGCCAGATGAGCTCTGCTGTAGCATCTGCTAAGGCTTTATACTCAGACTCCGTTGATGATCGAGAGACTGTTCTTTGTTTGCGAGCTGACCAAGAGATGAGATTGGTGCCAAAGAAAACAGCAAATCCTCCAAATGACTTGCGATCATTAGGGCACCCAGCCCAATCAGCATCACTAAAAACATGCAGAGAGTTAGTGTGAGTAGGAGCCAGAAAAAGAGCAAGATGACTTGTACCCCGTAAATAACGTAGAATTCGTTTCACAGCTTGCCAATGATCTATGGATGGATTATGCATGAATTGACAAACAAGACTGACTGCATAGGAAACATCAGGCCTGGTAATTGTCAAATATTGCAAGGCACCAACCACCTGTCGATACAAGTGTGGGTCAGCAAAGGAGGAGCCAGAATCCCTAACCAGTTTTGTAGAAGACCCAAGAGGGGAGGAAACTGGTTTTGTGTTGGACATTCCAGTGCGCTTTAGAAGATCCAGAATATACTTGTGTTGGGAGAGAAGTAATCCTTTGGTATCTCTGAGTACCTCAACACCAAGAAAATAATCTAGATTGCCAAGGTCACGAATTGCAAAAAGCTGACTTAAATAGGAAATAAAACTGGTAATATGATCTGCATGAGAACCAGTGATGATAATATCATCAACATAAACCAACATAATAAGAAGAATTCCTGGCTTTCGATACATAAATAACGAACAATCAGTTGCAGAAGCACTAAAACCATAGGCAATAAGAGCAGATTGTAGCTTTTGAAACCATGCACGTGGAGCCTGTTTTAATCCATAAATAGATTTGCGAAGAAGACACACATAATCAGGGTGGTTCTCATCAGAAAACCCAGGAGGTTGAGACATGTAAACTTTCTCATTTAAATGTCCATGTAAGAAAGCATTGCTCACATCCAACTGACGAAGAGGCCAATTATTAGAAATAGCAAGCGATAGAACCAACCGAATTGTTGTGGGTTTGACAACTGGGCTAAAGGTTTCTGAATAATCAATGCCCGGTTGTTGATGGAAACCCTTGGCCACCAATCTGGCTTTGTAGCGCTCTACAGTACCATCTGGAAGGGACTTGGTGCGAAAAATCCACTTGCAACCAAGAATATTCATACCTGGACGACGAGGGACTAACACCCATGTGCCATTGGAAATGAGAGCATTTAACTCTTCAACCATAGCCGAGCGCCAATGAGGAAATTTGATGGCAGAGGAATGACACGTTGGAGCAGAATCTGAGGCAGAAATGGTATGCAACACTTGCGAATTTTGAAGACCTGCAAGTTCCCTGTAATTTCGGCGAGTTCCTTGCCGAAGTGTCATATGCCGTTGAGGAGGTGAGTCAGAAGAAGAAGAGGTGGAGGAACTAGGAGAAAGAGAAGCTGTGGGAGGAACTAATAAATCAGCAGATTGAGTAGGAGATGGAGAAACATTGGTGGAAACAGTGAGCCAAGGCAAATTGGAAATGGGAGAGGACACAGAATTAGGTAAAGAGGGAGAAGCAAAGGGAAAACATGTTTCATCAAATTTAATGTGACGTGCATAATATATTTTGTCTGTCATGGGATCCAAGCATCGATAACCATGAAAGGAGGACGGATAACCAAGAAAGACACATCTTGTTGAATGAAAAGAAAACTTATGACGATTATAAGGACGCAGATAAGGATAAGCAGCACATCCAAAAGTTTTCAGAAACATGTAGGACGGAGTTTTATTGAAAAGTTTTTCAAAAGGAGAGATGTCATTTAAAACCACAGAAGGTAATCTATTGATTAAATAAATAGCAGTTTCAAAGGCAAATTGCCAAAAACGATGAGGTACATGAGAATGAGCAAGTAATGCTAAAGCAGTTTCAGTGGCATGTCTAATTTTTCTTTCAATAGCACCATTTTGCTCATGAGTGTGAGGACAAATTAAACGATGTTGAATGCCACAAGAGATAAAATGCGATTGAAGGGCTCGAAATTCTCCACCAGAGTCAGAATGAAAAGAACGAATTTTACGCGAAAACTGACGTTCAACCAAAGCTTGAAAAGAAAGAAAAATTGTCTTGACATCAGATTTGTTATAAAGAGGAAAATACCAAGTAAATTTTGAATAGTCATCTAAAAATAAAACAAAATAACGATGTCCCTGAGAAGATAAAATTGGAGCAGGGCCCCATACATCAGCATAAATAAGATCTAATGGAGCACTGCTACATGACTCTACTGGCGGAAGCGGTTGACGAGAAGACTTTGCAAGATGACAGGCATCACAGGAACGAATGGATGAAAAACCTGAGGTGCTGGAACTTGATGAAGAATGCAGGACTTTGCGAACAGTCTGGGATGCTGGATGACCAAGACGGTTGTGCCATTGAAGGGCGGAGAGGAGGGCAGATGGGGTGGTGCGTGATACCGAAGCTTGAGGGAGACGGTACAGGCCATGCTTATTGGGGCCTTGAAGCAGGACTTTGTGTGTGCGGCAATCCTTGACAACAAAAAAATTAGGATGAAATTCAAAATAGCAATTGTTGTGAGTTGCAAATTGAGAAACAGATAATAAGGATTTGGAGATGGAAGGAACACATAAAATATTACGAAGTAGAAGAGGAGAACCATAGGAGGGAAGAGAGGAATGTCCTATATGACTGATACCTAATCGCATACCATTTCCAACCTGGATTTGCTCCGATCCAGTGTAAGGTGCTGCAGTATGTAGAGATTGCAGGTCCGACATGACATGGTGTGTAGCACCAATGTCAGGAATCCAGTCACTATAAGCTCCTAGTGCTGGAAGGAATGGCGAAGAGTAACCAGTGGGCGCTGTAGTGGAAGCCGTGTATGCATGCGGTGTTGTTGAAGTTGCAGAGGTTGGAGTAGGTATTGATCCTTGATGACGAAACCTACACTTATATGGACTATGTCCATGAAGACCACATACAAGGCAAGGATCACGTCTTGAGGGCAGCAGAACGTTCTCGTCCTTTGCTAGATCCACGTCCATGGTTTCTATTAGAAGAAGCCACAGAAGTTGTCGATAAAAAATTGGCGGTTGGTGGGAAGGTCGTGTCAGTTGGAGGATGCATCATTGCAAGTCGTATTTCATGGCTAACAAGAATGTTGTGTAATTCAGAATAAGAAATATGTTCTAGTCTAGATGATAGAGATGCAACAATATCACCAAAATCTGGACCTAAATTCTAAAACACAATAGCATTGAATTGGGGCATGGAAACTGAGTGACCTGCCACTGCCAATTCATCTACGAAATATTTCAATTGTCGTAGATAAGAGACTATTGAATTATCTCCTTTCTTGAGAGATTGCATCTGCATAGTTAGTTGCAAAATTCTTATATGAGAAGGGGCACCAAAGGCCTGATGAAGAGAACTCCATACCGAATGAGATGTCTCCAATCCAATCATATGAGGAAGTACTTCCTCAGAAAGGGAAGAAATGATCCAACTAAGTATAAGTTGATCTTTGCAAACTCAATCGGTATACGCCGGATTGGGTGTTCTAGTAGAAGCAGAACCAGAAGGCACAATTGAGGAGGTAGCTATCGTAGATGGCGGGCAAATAGAGGTGCCATCAATAAACCTATAAAGATCAAAACTACGAAGCAAAGGAAGAAACTGCATCTTCCAAAGAATATAATTGGTTGGAGCTAGTTTAATGGAGAGCGCATGATGAATCTGTCCAAGAAATGGCAAATCCGTAGGGAATGCAAGTACATCAGAAGAAATCATCGATGTAGAGTTCTCAGACGAGGAAGTCATCTCGGTCACGTCAAGCAACACGGTTTGTGTCAAACAAAATGGTCTATGTCGTCAAACAACACGGTCAGTGTTGACTGCACGGTCTGAAGAGAGGATGCGACAGGAACAGGACATGCCGTTGGAGAAGGACACGGCCTGTGTCGAGGGCAGCGCATCAGAGAAGAGCACGTCGAGCGTCACGGTCGCGTCGGAGAGGCACGTTGAGAGCGCGTCTGAAGGGCGCATCGCGTCGGAAGGGTGCGTCGTCGGAGGAACGCATCAGAATGGCTGAATACGGCTTGTGTTGGTGCAGACGACGTCGGTGCAGAGACGCGTCGGAGGAGCGCGTCGCGTTGAGAGCGCGTCTGAAGAGCACGTTGCGTCGGAAGGGCACGTTGTTGGAGAAGCGCGTCAAAATGGCCGAATACGGTCTGCATTGATGTAGGCGGCGCCGGTGCAGAGATGCGTATGAGAGACGTCAGAGGAGCGCGTCGGAAGGGCCAAATACGGCCCGCGTCGGTGCAGGATTAGGGAGGGGCCGGATGCGTTGAGCACGTGTCTGAGGGGCGCATCGTCGGAGGAGGAAGGCACGACGACGAAGGGGACCGTGTTATGTAGACAGGACCATTTTCTGTCGAGGGGTCCGTCGGCGAATCTGCAAAACGTGAAAAAGAAAGAGGAGAGAAAAAAATTATTATGGCTCTGATACCATGTTAGAAGAGTAAGAATGGAGAAAATATTTTTCTATATGA